>JAMADQ010000003.1:212281-478915 GCA_023624055.1 Paecilomyces sp. PK2413
GGCTTCTTAATGGCTTCTTAATGGCTTCTTAATGGCTTCTTAATGGCTTCTTAATGGCTTCTTAATGGCTTCTTAATGGCTTCTTAATTGTCTATAATAATATACTAGAATCCCCTAATCCCTAAACCCTGATCTCCATAATCAGTTGGGAAGCAATTGTTACGTGGTTAGTTAACTTAAATGATTGTTAACTAGTCAACTAACATTCCGTCCTTGCAGTGCTTGCAGGAAATATTTCCCACTTCATGAATCCGCCAAGCATGGAGAGAACTGCTTATTCCGTATTTGCGGTCGCTGCAACGAAAAGATAAACAGGGATGATGTTGAGAAGCATCTATATGATTGCTTTGTTTGTAGATATTGTGGGGATCCTAATGCACATCAATTTAGCCTTCATCAATGCTCTACCAAAACGTGCTCAGGCTGCAAGAAACGTCTTGCACTTGCCGAGATCGACGAGCACCGCACGAAGTGTGAATCCAAGCCCTGTAGAAAATGCAATAAGGTCCTACCAAACTTGGTAGCTTTTGAGGCTCATCGAATGGACTGTGTCAGAAAACGCCATGAAAATATAGAACAGCGGCAAGGATTGGGAAAGGGGTGAACACTGGTATCTGGAGATCCAATCGCCCCAAGAGAGACTCCTCAGATACTGTCGAGCCTGCCAATGCCAGATGATTAAATAAAGACACATTTCCCCGCCCTGCATCAATTGCCCGAGTCATGGAGGTTTGGACGGAAGAAGCCGCAAACTGTAGCAATCGCAGGTTTCGAATATGCTATGGGATGTGTGGATATCCATAAGCATGAGGCAGTATTTGAAATCGCGGTGGCAGACGCAGATGGCGATTGGATTGTTTAGCCAACCACTATAAACTATCAGATCTCACAGCAAGAACTATGGGAAAGACATATGAGTGTGTACGATAAACACAATGATCGAGAATCTTCGGATCTAGCGAATGAAAAGCGGGCTTGTCAGAACTTGGCAATATTTAATGCTAATTTCGCTAAATATTATGGCGGTGGGGGTTGGTCGCAACAGACTGCAGGAAAGACATGGGAGGAGATGCCGTTGGAGATTGATGAACATACTCAGGTATTGCATGTTATAATCTTCTAAGAATTCCTGCTAATTGGATTAATATGATTTAGCGCCATGGAAAGCTTGAAATATTTCTCGAATGGGGGAGAACTGAAGGCGACTATAATTGTCCCCTTTATGGTCTTCTGCTCCCCCCGCGGCCGCAATGGCAGCAGCGCCCCTTCAAATGGTGGAGAGATGCTGCAGATTACTTCGGGCTTCGACTTCCTCCAGGTTGCCTTAAACTTGGTAATCTCTACAGGGCAATTTTCCCAGAAGATCAGGCATTTCTAAAGAAGTGGCATAGCGCCGGGGCTGATGTACAGATGACCATCAGTCTGATCAAGACTTATTTCTCTCGAGCCAATGGGGAGGCAATCGTGGGAAAGATAGATTCGTATTTGATGGCTGCTAGAGGGAGAAGGAAAGGACTGATGAAGGGCTTGTATTCTCTAGTGATCTCTAGGAGGGAGCGAGCTCCAGCTCCAGCTATCTAGCTATATAGCTGTGCGCTGGGCTAGGCCCGAAAGGGAAGGAGGTAGGCGATTGCCTACTAGGCCCTAGGGCCCAAGAGTATTTTAAGAAATTCTCCCGGGGGGGAACGAACCTGGGGCTGGAGTCCGATTTTGATGAGAGTGATTATGATGAGGCTGATCCTGATATCAGCGAGGATGATTCGGATTCATTCATCGATGACAGTGAAGAACGTGGTTGGGAGAGCACTGATGATGAGTCTGACTGCGGGAAAAACGAAGAGGACGAAGAAGATTGGGAATTAGATGCTAGTGGTCAATGTGACCGAATTATCCTTCATGAAGAGGTCGCAATGGATGCCACCGACGAGGAGTACGATTTAATCATGGTTGCGGAAGATAACGTGCCCGGTGAAAGGAGGCGTACCGAAAGCAAGCGGAAACATCCTCCAAACGAGGAAAATGAGTTGAAGCCAAGGTGCCGCCGTGGTTAACTCCAAGTGGGTATTGTTTTTAGGCAGAGCGTGCGGTGGAAGATCTCATAAATTGAGTTTTTTTTTTTTTTACCATGAAAACCGGGGGGATTGGGCATCTTACCGTTTGCGAACAAGGCGCATGATTATAGGCATACAGTTTGTAAGGGGGGATAAGCTAATTCTAATTTATAATTATTTTATTTATTAGATTCTTTTAATATAGCCAGTATAATTATACAGTAAAGATATTATAATTTTATTATTATATAGTTATATAAATATACATTGTTGTATTACTGGGCAGAATATATGATATTATATATATAAAAGTATTCTGGTACTCTAGGATCGAGATCAGTTTTCATGAAGGATATATCGCATTCCCACTCCAAAGATGTCTCTTGATGCCAGTTTCCCTATACGAGAAACAACAATAATAACTAAAGATATATAGTAACTCTATTTAGTACCTGAGGGACTAGATATATAAAAAGGGAAGGCAATTATAAGGCATATATTATATATAAAACCCTGTTAGGGATAGTATAGGATACCAGCCCTATATCATATAATAGCCAAATGGTGTGACTTCTAAAGCACACCTGCGCTGGAGAGTTTCCCTCTCCAGCAATTAGTCTTGCTACAACCAGACTAATACCACGCTATTCTATACCTTTCTTACACGAAGCTCAACTTGTCGAATTCTAGGATCGCGAAAGTAAAAAGATATGAGTATTTAACCATACTAGATTGAATAGTATAGCTAACTTGTTGTCTTGACATGACTATCTCGGGGAAAATCACCGCTATTTATACCTATATCCTCATTGTCTAATTCTGCTGCCTATTAGCACCCTAATTCCTTATTCCGGCAATATTCTTTATACCAGTATATAAAGGAATTAGGTGGCTTGAAGTTCATTGAACTACTCCCTTTGTATAGGGGTTTGCAGCTCGAAATAGCAACGGGATGGCGTGCGCCGACACAACTCAACTCAATGCCAACCCTCTTTTAATCTGGTTGTCGCTAAGTGGACGTTTATAGACCAGCTCCCAAGTCAAGTAATTTTACTCATTGATTCATTGATTGATTGATTGATGTGTTTTCCGTCGAGCGGCCTTCAGGCCGCTCGGTCCCCTGTAGGGGCACAGGACGTGCTGAGCTACTAGCAGTAGTACCAGAGGTGGCATGCTGCGCTCCTTCTGTGGTTGCAGCAGTAGGGATCCTGTTGACCGGGTGGATAGGGAATTACGTTAAGTCGTGATGTCTGTCGTTTAGAGTATCCTTAGCTCCTCTTGCGCACTGACGGGGAAGAGATGGGCTAGGCTTTTGAGTTCGGTTGAACTGTTGAAGTGCTAAAAGTCACTTTATGTTCGGATTACATCTAGGATATCTGGAGCAATTCGGTTCGATTGCCAGATTATATTTCTCGGAGGAATGAAAGAGAAGAGGCTGCTGAGGAACCGAGGGATCTCGCTTCTCTCCGTCCTGTCCACCTACCCAGGCATTTCAATTGGAATCTATAGTCACGCCTGTGGTGTAGATACGTTGGTCCTTAAACCTTAGTCAGCTTAAAATAACTCAAAGCAAGAATTGGGATATTAGTGAAATGGACGAAATATGCATTTATCACGGATTGCTACATCAATCAGTTCCCTTGAGCAGTGGTATTTCTCTGCGCCACACTACCATTTGTCCTCGCCAACGCATTGCTCGCAAACTTGTCCCCAATCTTGAACACTCCAAACAACTCCTTCTTGTTCACTTTGTCCGGATTAGGTCCGTACCCACCACCACCAGGTGTCAAAATGATGATGCGGTCTCCAGCCGACACAGTCGTCGTTGCCTTGCCTCCCAGGTTGATCGTCCTTGTCGTGCCATCTTCAACATCACGCCGAACCCAGAGGTTCAGACCCCTCTTTCCTTCGTCGCCTCCTGCCATGCCGTATGGTGGAATGACTCTTCGTTCTGAGAGGATCGAGACTTGGAGAGGCATGCGGAATTCGATATCGCGGATACAACCGTCACCGCCGCGATTCAATCCCGGACCACCACTTCCACGACGAATCGAGAACTCGTGGAGTAGGACCGGATAACGTCGCTCAAAGATCTCAGGGTCTGATATTCTCGTGTTCGTGACATGGGTGTGGACGCCGCTCTCACCCTCCCAATCTGCGCCAGCACCAGAACCACCAGCAATTGTCTCGTAGTACCCGAATCCCCTGACCACTTCCTTCGTCTCAGGATCAGTGCCACCGTATCCGAAGGTCAGGTTATTGCATGTCCCTTGGGAAGCGGCACATGCTTGGAAAGCCTTGAACACCAGGTCGACGATTCGTTGCGACGTCTCGACGTTGGAGCCGACAGTAGCGGCCTTGAGAGATGGGGAGAGAATGGTGTTGGGAGGGAGTTTGAGGTGGATCGGTGCGAGGCAGCCCTGGTTCAGAGGCGTGTCTGTGGCAATCATCGAGCGTAAGCAGTACTAGAGACGGTCAGTTTCAAGATCGACACTGTTCCAAAATGCGCGTACCATAATACCCGAGTACATGACGGCGGGAGGGCAGTTGAGGTTGCCAAAGTGCTCATGGCCCGTCCCCTCGAAGTCAAAGACAGCATCACCAGTATCACCATCAATGGTAACACGTAGCGAGAGCGGCGTTCCGTCATCTAGGTAGTCGGTCGCTTGCAGATCCTGGCCCTCGAACCGTTTAGAAAAGGTCTTCAGAAGTGATCTGACCGACTGCGCAGCATTGTCCTGGATAGCTTCCATGTAGAACTCAACCACAGGCCAAGAGTACTCCTTTACCAATCCGGTGATCAGTTGGATACCGCGGTTGTTGGCAGCGATCGCTGCCTTGAGATCCGCAATATTGTCCTTGAGGGTCCTGGTTCCGCTGCAGCCAGGGTAGGAACTGGGGATATCGACCAGAATCTCATGTAGGCCAGCTTCGTCAAAAACACCTTCCTTGACGATTTTGAATGTTTCTACTGCGACACCTTCCTGCCACAGCTCTGTAGAGTGTGGTGGCATAGACCCTGGCTGTATTCCACCAATATCAGCGTGATGACCTCGGTTTGCCACGAAAAACAGAATCTTCTTCGGATCATGTTCGTCAAAGACTGGGGTCGTAACTGTCAGATCTGGCAGATGTGTGCCTCCAGAACAAGGATGATTGCTTAGCAAAACATCGCCTGGCTTCAACTCCCCGGGCCCATAGAGCTTGGCTTGATAGGCGATGGCATAACTCATTGAGCCTAAGTGCCCCGGAATATGGGGTGCATTCGCTACAAGCCCTCCATCTGCCGAAAAGACGGCACAGGAAAAGTCAAGACGTTCTTTGATGTTAACGGAGATGGAGGTCTTTTGCATTGTCTGACCCATTTGTTCCGCCACGCTCATAAAGCGGTGGCCGAAGATGCTCAGCTGGACAGGGTCTACCAGGTTAGTGGAAATTTCTGGCTTCTCGACGTCCAGAATATCTAGGATCAAATGCTCGGGGAGGATTATGGCGGCACTGGACGGGTCCACGACGATTGTTTGGGTTTTGTCAACGACCATCGCAGGTCCTTGCACGCGACAGCCAACGGGGAGATCGTCGAGGAAGAAGAGACCAGTCTCTGTCCAGCCCTGTTGGTCGCAATACACCTTGACCATGGATCTAGGTTTGACAGGTGTAGGAGGTGGTGATGTCTGGACTCGCCGCAACTCATCAAAGGGGCTGGTCAACTTCAAGTCGGCTCCCATACCGACACTGCGCACCCTAGCATCGTCCACGATGATATCCCGAACTTGTGTGAAGCCGAACTCCTGATGATGGCGGGAGACGAAGGCGTCAGAAAAATCCTCTAGTTTTCCTGGGTGCGGGATCATCAATGCGGTATCGCTGCCTTGATATCTCATATTGAGAAAACACTCATGGCGAATCTCCGCATCTGTAAATCCTTGAGGAACCAAGCCATTCCGCCCTTGTCTACAGAGTCTGTCGAATCGACTCTGTAACTGGGAAAAGGCTGCATCTGAAAAGGCCAAAGCCTCTGGTTCTTGGTTCTCCACGACGACATCAGCAAGCGCCATGCCGTAGGCCGATAAGATGCTCGAGTATCGAGGAATGATGACACGCTGGATTCCAAGATTCCTGGCCACTGCGACAGCATGTTGGCCCCCCGCGCCACCGAAACATCCCAAGTTGTGAGCGCTGGTTGCAATTCCGCGTCCCTCGCTAAGTGTTCTGATCGGTCGCGTCATGGTGGTGTTGGCAATCTGGATGAACCCCATGGCGACTTCTTCTGACGTAAAGTTGCTGTTGCCGTCAGCCGTGTTGATGGCTTCTGTCAACTCAGTAAACTTCTTCTTCACAATGTCAAAGTCCAATGGGCGAGGGAAGAGATCAGGAATGATTCGTCCAAGGAAGAAATTGGCGTCGGTGACAGTCAATGGACCTCCACGTCCATAGCAAGCTGGACCTGGATCGGCGCCTGCGCTTCCTGGTCCAACTTTGAACAAGCCATTCTCGTAAGTAAGTATTGAGCCACCTCCAGCTGCAACAGTATTGATATCCAGCTGAGGTGTCTGAATAGTGACTTCTGCGATAGTGCTCTCAAAGATGTGTTCTAGAGACCCGGCGTAGCGTGCTACGTCGGTACTCGTGCCACCCACTTGATGATGGTCAGAAAACCTCGATGTTCAAAGCAAAGGGTACAATATATCTTACTGTCAAAACCAAGAACAGGCGTCCCATCATGCTTGTCGTAGCAAGTTTTTGAGAGACCAATGACACCACCTGCCGGACCACTCAAGACTCCGCGAAGGCCAGTAAAGTTGGTGTAAGATGTGAGACCGCCATCCGACTGGTTCAAAAAGAGCTTCTTTGCATTCGAGTCTTGCAGCTGACCCTTGAAACCCTTTCGGAAACTGTCCAAATACTTATCCGTCACGGGCGATAGATAGGCATCGGCGACCGCTGACTGACTTCGGGGCACAACCTTGGCCATCTTTTGAAGCTCTGAAGATGCCGAAACGCGGAAGCCAAGATCTCTGGCAACCTTGGCTATGCCCAGTTCATGCTCTTGGTATGTATACGAGTGCATCGTGGCTATGGCCACACTGCGGTAGCCCTGCGCCCATAGCTCAGAGAGGTCTCGCCGCACCTGCTCGTAGTCGGGAACTTTGATGATGCGGATCGCTTCGCCATCCAGTCCCCTTGTCAGATCCGAGTCTGAGTCGATATCAATCGGTTTCGGTTGCGGGTCTTCTGCAAATCCCTCAATAGTGACGCGCTCGTCGACTTCGATAACAGTATCGTACAATTTGCTCATTCGACGGACAGAAAGATCAAAGATGTGAGGTCGGGCTTGATTGCCGATTTCCAGAATGTCCCGGAATCCCTTGGTGATGATCAGAGCCGTCCGGTCGCCTTTGCGCTCGAGGAGAGCATTAGTGGCGACAGTTGTGCCCATGCGTATGGACTCGACTTGATCCAGGTCTAATGGGGTTCCTCGAGGAATCTCTTGCTGAGTGGCCGCCTCGAGGATTTGCCGGATACATTCTGTCGGGGCATCGTCGTACTCGCCAGGGCTCTGCGAGAGCACCTTGATTACCAACTTCTCCTGGGTTTCAGGGATCCATGCCCAGGCATCGGTGAAGGTGCCACCTCTGTCGATGGCGATGCGAATCCCTGATGTTGTGGTTGACATTTTTGAGCAAGTAGATTTTGCGGACTGATTGGTTCAGCTCAAGGGTTCACCAGTGGAATAGAACTTGCTGCCCGTCTGTCTTATGCGATGACCTGATGCCATCGTGGCTCTCTAGTGACCGTCCGATATCGTACTGCCTGAATCGGATGGTCACCATACAGGCGGTTGATAGAGTGGGCAATCGGTCCCGGGCTGGCATAGCCGATATGCTGGATGAAGCTATCGGTTTGGTGCTGATCGCATGGCCAGAAGTCGGCTCATGATAAGATACAGGAAGTGCCGATTTAAGGTCGGGAAGCATTAACCGACCTAATCTGTACCTCTCCATGTTTTACCCCAGGTTGAACAGCTCCATATCGTATCTGATTAATCATCAAAGAACTTATCACACCTCTACGAGCAGCACCGTTGCTTCCGAAGGAGTTTGGGTGGTCGTTGACTTTGAATGGCGTTCCCCGTTGATGTTATTGCCATAGCCAGCGTTCCAAACCCTTGGGTCTACAGTAAGCAGGGAGTAGCGCCGCGATGGACCGACAGCGTGGTCAATGGGCAAGGATGCAATCGCTTAGGTATTCTGGGGTTGTGATAGCTTATCACTTCTTATCTCGGTGCAGTGCTCCACAAATTGTAGTCTTGTCGTACGGTCTCTATCCTCAGACGTCCTCACTAAGCTCGCATATTCCTACACAGGAAGAGCTGACTGCTATAAGCGCACAAGCCGCCGTCAAGATGCTCTTGTAGAGACATATGCGGATCAGTTCGCCATTGTCTTCTGATCAGCCATCGTTTTGCCCAGTTGCTTGTACAGCTACCATGGCTACCACTTCCCCGAAAGAAGCAACAGTGTCCAATGATCAACATATACCAGACTCTGACAATGGTTCCTCCATGCACTACATCGATCCTGTCAAGGAGAGGCGGATGATGAGGAAGTTTGATGTGAGTTGGGAAACATGTCTGCTTACTCGTGGCTGGCTAACAGCGACCATTAGCTTTATGCCATCACGGCCATGGGTCTTCTCTACATGATGTCCAACCTTGATCGAAGCAACCTGGGAAATGCCAACATCACAGGCTTACCCAAGGATATCAACCTGGTTGGAAATCAGTTTGGCACAGCCACGACGTTGCTGTAAGCAAATCGCGCACGCGTTCCCCGAGATCGCCGTTGACCGATTATCCACAGCTTTGCTACATACGTTCCACTCGAAGGACCCGTCGCGGTCCTCCTGAAGGTTATTGGTCCAAAGCCTCTCATGACCTTCAGTGCTTTGTCGTGGGGACTGGTTTCTCTTGGGATGTGTAACTGCACCGCGACAACCCGTAATCCGTAAGACGTTCTCTAACGCAGCCTCCAGCTTTCATCAAAGACTACCGCGCCCTTTATGCATGCCGACTGCTCATCGGTCTCTTCGAAGCCGGACTGATCCCTTGCATCAACGTTTACCTCGGCTGGGTCTACAAGAAGTCAGAGCGAGGCCAAAGGTCGTCCTTCATCTTCGCCTTCAGCGCTTTTTCGAGCGCCTTCGGTGGTCTGTTGGCATATGGCCTTACTCAGATACGAGCGTCCAACTTTGCGGGCTGGCGATGGCTCTTCGCCGTCGAGGGTGCCATGACTATCATCATAGTGCCTCTGTTTTGGCTGGTCTTTCCAAAGTCTCCCACTCAGGCTTGGTTCTTGACAGGGGAGGAGAAGCAGATGATGAAGGCTCGATACGAAGCTGATCCCACCTGGGGACACGACGAAGAGTTCTCCATGAGCGAATGTCTCAAAGCCTTCACCGATCCTAAGTGGTATGCATTCTGGGCTTACCAATTTTCTGTCAACATCTCCCTGTACGGCTTGACTACTTTCATGCCTGCCATCGTTCGTGGACTGGGGTACACGTCTGTTACCGCCAACTTGATGACAGTGCCCATCTACATTTGCGCCCTGATCTTTTTCTTGGTCATTGCCTTCTTGTCGGACAGACAGGGTCTTCGCGGGCCGTACATTGCTGGGTGTCTGCTCTGCTTGATTATTGGATACGCTCTTTTGATCAGTGTCGAGAATCTCAAAGTCAGGTTCTTTGCCAGCTTCGGTAAGTCGGCCCCACGCTCTCTAGGCCTGCTCAGTACTAACCGTTTGCCAGTCGCGGCTCTGGGGATCTACCCGACTACTGGACTCTCAATCATGTGGCTTCAGGACAATGTCTCCAAGCACTACAAGCGCGCCACGATGGTGGGATTCACGCTCTGTCTGGGAAACACGGCCGGTGTAGCGGTCGGTCAAATTTTCACAGCACAAAGCTCTCCGAGGTACATACCTGGCCTTTCCATTGCGCTAGGTCTTGCTTGCTTTGCTTTCGTAGACGTACTGGCCATCATGGCTAGTTTTACTTGGGTTAATCGGAAGAGAGCTGCAAAGATCAGGTCTGCGGAGGCGGCTGGAACTCCGATTGAGCCGAACCCTGATTTGGGTGACTACGATGTTCACTTCCAATACTCCATTTAGACTGGGTACACAAAGGGGGTAGAGGTTGGAGATAGGTAGAAGTTTCGGGGTAGCTAGCAAGTACTGGCGATGCGTATTGTATTTACAGACGAAGACACCAGCAAACGAGAAGATTGTTGACGTGACACCTCCCAAGACGTATGCTGCCATCTTGGCCAGGTCGTGACTCCTCGGATGTAGCCAGAGCCCTCTCGAAGACTAAACATCTGTCTCCAAAGATTAACGCAGCTTAACGACAACTCTTCTACGGAATTCCGATAGGTAGCGTCGTTGCTACGAACCAAACGCCGTGGTCGTCCTATCTTATCCAGCGTACAGGATTACCCGACCATCGGCTCTTACGGGTACGATCCGACAAAACGTTACGGATAGCGAGGATTCTCTGCAAATGAATACCGACGACATCACAGTGCACAGACGGCCTACACGGTACAAGAGGGCTTGATATCCAGTACACATCTTGAACCTCACTGCCAACGGCGACCAAAGGTGTTGGCACGAACATATCTAAGAGTACCAATTTCCGTCAACAAAACCATTCCTACATTCAGAATGGCGGAAACACCTGTTGTCAAGCTCCTCAAAGAGTTGATGGAGATCCCATCCATCAGCGAGGAAGAACATGAGATTGGAGTGTTTCTCGCCGACTACCTAAAGGCATTAGGATATACGGTGGAACATATTCCCATCGAGCCCGGCTCTGACCGGTGCAATGTCTACGCATACCTCGGCAAAGAACGCAAAGCACGCACGTTGCTCACTTCCCACATGGACACAGTCCCTCCGCATATTCCTCTCAGCATTAAGGGCGATATCATCTTTGGACGTGGAGCGTCTGATGACAAGGGCCCTCTGGCGGCACAGATTGTTGCCTTGGAAGAACTACGCGCTGAAGGGCTTATCGCAGACGGCGACGCCTCCTTGTTGTTTGTAGTAGGCGAGGAGAAGGGCGGGCCAGGAATGCTTGCCGCCAACGATATGAAGTTGACCTGGGAGGCAGTCATTTTCGGAGAGCCGACCGAGGGAAAGTTGGCCACTGGTCACAAGGGACATTTCGTCTTTGAGCTGTTTGCAACCGGCACGGCTTGTCATTCTGGATATCCCGAGAAGGGGAAAAGCGCGACATCAACTCTGGTCTCCCTTCTGGAGGAGCTTCAAGCACTGGAGTTACCTACCTCCGAGCTACTTGGACCTACGACATTTAACTGTGGCAAGATCAACGGAGGCGTGGCGTACAATGTCCTTGCCGCTGATGCGTATGCTCTGTGCGGCATTCGCGTCGCAGCCGACTTGCCAACTATCGAGGACAAGGTCGCCGAAGTTGTCAAAAGATATCCGGACGTCACTTTGAAGAAGTCCTTCGGATACCCCGCGACACTACTTGATCATACACTTGAAGGTAAGCTTTTCCAGCTACTTAGACGGGCCAAACTAACGCGGGCACAGGACTGGACTCGATGCCCGTTTCGTTCGGCACCGACATCCAAAGACTAAATGGAAGTCACAAGAAGTATCTGTATGGGCCTGGGTCGATCTTGGATGCACATGGAGAGAATGAGCAGGTCGCAATTCCTGATCTCATTGAATGTGTGGCTGTGTACAAGCGCCTGGTTCTAGAAATGCTCCGTCCTTAGAAATCTAGAAGTATCAAAACATTTCGTCTCGAATCGTGATGCTCAATGACTCCCTAAAGGTTCTTCGAAAGCAGCCACTACATGGTACGTTGAGCTTTCTCGCAAGCCAGGAGGGTGCCCGAGCCGTACCCACGCTGCATTGAGGTGATGAAGCTAGCCGCCGGTAAGATAAGCTATTACCGACATTGAATACAGATTTAATCTAACCGATGATCTGCGATATGATCGGCTACCGCGCCAATCCAATAACATGCGCGCTATGCCTCAATGCGCAGGTCTGCCAGTCAGAATACTAATATGTATACGCCGCATTGGACAGTAATCAAGTCTGTGCTGTTTTCCCTGAATCGATTGTATTGACGCACTTATTTGATGCTTTCGCATGATCCGTTTGTCACAACCATGTCAGTCAATCTAGAATCACTCCCAGAACTTCCACGAGATGAAGCTTTCGCCATCACGGCCGACTTCAACGCCGACACTGATCCGAGGAAAGTCAGCTTGGGAGCAGGAGTGTACAGAGACGAGAACTCCAAGCATTGGATTTTACCCAGCGTCAAATCTGTAAACGGTCACCTATATTTACTGCAGAGATACGTTCTAACGAGGTACTAGGCTAAGAACATTCTGCATGACACGCCTTCCTTGGATCACGAGTATCTACCTATTCCGGGTTTCCAGCCGTTCTTAGAGGCGGCTCGCGATCTCATCTTAGGTGAATATGACCCTTCAAGGAGCAATGTGGTGTCGGTGCAGACGATATCAGGAACAGGAGCGAACCATCTCGGCGCCGCCTTTCTGGCCGAGAACCACAAGCCTCGGAACATCTTCATTTCCAATCCAACATGGAGCAACCACCATCTCATATGGGAGGTCGCAGGACCTAATGCCACCCAAAGACTCTATCCCTACTACAACCCCACAGATGGATCTCTCGACTTCGAAGGCATGATGTCAACGCTGGAATCCGATGCCGTCGACGGCGACGTGGTCATTCTGCACGCTTGTGCACACAATCCAACCGGAATTGACCCCACCTGCCAGCAATGGGGAAGTCTCGCACAGCTGTTCAAGCGGAAGCAGCTATTCGCATTCTTTGACTGTGCGTACCAAGGGTTCGCAACTGGAGATGTGGACGCGGATGCCTGGGCCATCCGCCATTTCCAGCGCATCCTCTTCGAGGATGCTTCTGAGCCACAGGGCATGTGTATAGCACAGTCCTTTGCCAAAAACTTTGGTCTGTACGGGGAACGAGTTGGCGCGTTCCATCTCGTCCTTCCGGCCCATGTATCACCGGCAGGTCCGCGAAGCCACTTGCATCGCTTGATACGAGCAGAAATATCGAACCCTCCGCTCTTTGGATGCCGAATTGTTCACACAATCCTGTCAACGCCCGAGCTCAAAACAATCTGGCTGGAGGATCTGCGGATCATGTCTGGCCGCATCAAGCGCATGCGGTCGCTCCTCAAACAACACATCGAGAAACACCAGGGCGTGGGTGAATGGGATCATCTAGAGTCGCAAATCGGCATGTTCAGCTTCACAGGTCTGACCCCGGATCAGGTCTCACGCTTAAGGGATGTACACCACATTTACCTCATGCAAAATGGACGAGCGAGTCTCAGTGGCGTGAATGAGGGCAATGTCAAGTACATAGCAGATGCCTTCGCTGAAGTTATCTTGCACAATGAATAGTGAAGGTCGAGTAAAATATATCAATTGCAAACTCGGTGCCAACTTATAGGACAAATCCCATATCCTCAGCATTAAACATTGAGTTCTCATCCCTAGCAGCGTCCGAGTCAAGAAATGCCTGCAACAGCGGATTATCCAGAGGATCTGCGGTGATGGTTTCAGCGGCTGCCTCATCATAGTTGGTGTAAGAGGACTGAGGGACAAGGAAATTGCTCCAATCATAGTCGTCGAAGTCGCCCAGCCCTGACGGAGGAATCTCTGTGGGAGTCACAATGGCCGTCACGTCCGCAGTGATAACGTTTGACGACGTATGTTCCTCCGTCGCGTTCATTTGTGAGAATAGACGGCTGACACGCCACTGAATCTGCACAAGTCTGGAGAAATATTGACCGGCTGCTGCATTGCCATTGTCCCGCATTACCATCAAGAGCTGGAACGCCGTCTGGACTGCGTCTGAGTCACTCGAATTGGGAGATGTGATTGCTGAGATGATGAGAACCAGGGTCGAAGCAAATAGATGGTGGGCATCAAAGTAGCCGCAGGTGGCCAAAGCGTTCTCAACAAACAGTTGCGAGAGAATAGTGTTGGATGTTCGAGCGGCAGCGATGCATGAATCGGCCAGTGATTTTGTAGTATCGGAGATTTGCTGCGCATCGTCTCCGCCAGAGGCACTGCCTGCATCCTTGGCGAACGGGTTCTTGATCTTCAGAACGTATAGTAGTATCGGACGCGTAGTCAGGATGATGCATTGGTTGTAATGCAGCTGCAGTGAAGCCACTGGCCGAGGAACTCCGCCCTCAGTCTTCCACCGGAGGCTGTTTGGGACATGAGCATCCCACTTCCTCAGTTTCTGCAAAATGGACCTGACATGCTGCACAAATCTTCCGCCGTTAGACTTGGACGAAGGCGCATAGATGTCGCGCATGATATATCCGGTGATCTGTGCGAGATTGATGTACGCGATCAGATGGTCGGGTCGCCCAAGTTGTGTAGGGAAATCCGGACCGACTTGTGACGACGGCATGTCAACGTCTATATCAGTATCCTGAATCGTCAAGGGCTGCCCGAGTTTGGAACATGTTGATCTGTCAAAGACGTAGACAGTCCACCATAGTCGTGTTCGATGTTCACGCTCGACCGGCGACATAGCCGAGTCACCAGGAATCTTTCGGTGAAGTCCCAGACATGTGCTTGAACGGACTGCCATGCCACTGTACATGTGTGCAGATTTTACCCGTCCGAGCACATTTGCGTAGAAGCACTGATACCAGCTTCGGTCAGCGTTGTGTATATTCGTGATTCAGGTAGCCGACAGCATTCGCGTAAGAACTCACAAATAATAATAAAGTCTCGATTTGCGCAACAGACGGCTCTTCAAATAGATCTTGCAGGAGACCGACAGCAGTCAGAAAGTATCCCGTTCCAGGGACCGTCTGAACTCGTTTCGGCTTGCCGGGTGAAGCGGTCGAGTACGTCTCGCCCAGGGCAAGGACGGCAAAGAACTGACAAGCCCAGACCGCGTCAGGCTCTTGGGGTTGCCGGGTATCATACGCCTTGTCAAGCTTTTGGAGAAAGTCTTGATGCAGGAAGAAATGATAATCCTGGCCGATGAAGCGAAGAGCCACTCGGACGAGAAGGTTGGCGCGAATCCTCTCGGGAAACTTGCACCCAGCTACCGTGGTGAGCTGGCGTGCAAACGCTGGATTTCTGACATATTGGTGGTCTGGAGGCACCGGCGCTGGAGGCTGAGGATTGAGGCATTGCAAGATGCGGTCGCCAAACGCCAAGCATGTTGATTCACCAACAAAGTGCTGCTGTGAGGCTTGATCAAGCTGAAAGATGCGTTCCGGCTCATGAATCGGGTTGCCAATATCCGTATCCCCGTTGTTCAGGCTGGGATCAATGGGAGGAGCTGGACTCGGAGCCTGGGACTCCTGCTCCACTGATGGCTCGTCGACATTCACATCAATGCTGGCTTCATCTACCTGTACATCATCTTGTGCTCTGTGGTTGTTCTGCAGTTCGTTCAGGTAGCTGATACTCAACGATCAGCTTTGTTCACTGCAATGGCCACGGCAATTGGCGTACCTTGCTGAGACGGTCACCCTCCGAACACGAGATGGGTACTGGCAGAGAGTTCCTTTCCTGGCCCGCTGGCATCGCTGACAGGGAACGCCTCCAGAGCACTTGACCTTTAGGGTATGGCAACGACGGCAACTGGAGATGTGGTAAGCGACCGATTGTCACGTTGTCTACTTCAATCCAGGGTACGTACGCAATGTAGGATCGTTTCCGCAGTCTCCTGGTCGGCTCAGCAGTGGGACCGTCAGATGGAGCAAGAGACGATGCTTCGAGTTCGGTCATTGTCGGTCATTGGGAATGAATGATGCGGATTGTCGGCAGGAAGAAACCGACCTGGTTGTAGTCGGGAAACGAATCTTGTCCAGGGAGGCTGACGTCGGCAAGCGAAAACTAAATACATAACGGGTCGGCTACTACATAGATTGCGGATCGGCGCCGAGAGATAAGATCTTCAACCATTATATCTCTCCACCATAATCTTGCGCTACCCCAGCGGCGTGATAAGGGAGGAGCCGGATGGGAAATCCGCCCTGAAGCCAAAGCACAGCGCTCAAGGCCGGAGAACAATGGGATCCGGCGACGGGAGTGTGAGATATCGCCAGACGAGTCAGTTCGGGCAGACCGTGGCTCCCTAGGGAGTGACTCAAGTCTTACAAGGAATGAATCCTTGCGTTGTACAGCCACCAGCGACAATACTATCTGGCAATAGCGACTCACAATGGCAGAGAAGCCGGATGTTTTGTTGATCGAATCAACGGTTCAGGCCGTTGACCAGGCTCGCCGGGATAAACTCGCAGAGAGATTCAACCTCATTTACTACGACTGTGAATCAACCGAGGAGTTCAAAGAGCGTATGAAGCCCGGCCAGCCCTACGCAAACATCGTCGCAATCGTTCGCAACGGCTGGCTCAAAGCCGGCCCACTGGCCTACCAGGTCCCATTCGCTACCGAGGTCGTCGCTCATTACCCTCCATCCCTGAAGCTCATCTGTTGCAGCGGGCATGGGCACGACACGGCGGACATACTAGCCATCACGGCCAGGGGGATATGGTACTGCAATACACCAAATGCATGCACGGAAGCCGTTGCCAACACGGCTCTGTCGCTCGTCTTGGACTCTTTCCGGCTTCTCACGTATGCGCAATGGTGTGCCAGATTTGACTGGATGAAGAGCCGCGAGTTGGGGACACAGGCGGTCGACCCAAGCGGAAAGTCACTTGGCATAATTGGCTTGGGTGACATTGGTCTGGCCGTGGCCCAAAGGTGTGAGGCTGCGTTTGATATGAAAATACATTACCACGGTCCAAGGCGGAAGGTTGGGTCGGAAAAGACGTTGAGAGGTGGCGCAACATATTGGTCTTCACTGAACGAGATGATTCCGCATCTCGACTGCATTGTGCTTGCTGCGCCGTATACCCAATCCACACATCATCTTCTGTCTACAGAGCAGTTCTCTCTGGCCAAACAAGAGGGCATCCGGGTGGTCAATATCGCAAGAGGCAAGATGGTAGATGAGGATGCTTTGCTGCAAGCCCTCGAGGACGGGAAAGTGGTTGGGGCAGGCCTGGATGTGCACGCGAATGAGCCCGGCATAAATCCAAAGCTCAGGGACAACTGGCGCGTAACGGTTCTTCCGCATATTGGTGTTTGTTCACGAACAAGTTGGGAGAACTTTGAGAGGACGAATCTTGACAATTTGGAGACATTCTTTAGCACTGGAAGGCCGTTGACGCCGGTAAATAACATTACGGAAGAGGCGAGCTTGATATAGAACTAGGACTAATATGAAACTTGAACTCATGCTAAAGGCAGTGTGTGATGTTATGCAGCGTTCTTCTTTTGGCTACAACCGACCAATTCCGCGTCGTCAATGTGCAAATCAGACGTAGATGAGACCACTTGAAGACGGAAAGAACAGCCCTATCTGATAAGGCCAGGCTAATCAATGGCTTTACCGGCAAGTTCTCGGGAGCGCGCGCCGACATGTAACTAAAGCACCGCGTGGGCCGGCTCTCTTGGTAGAATTGCACAACGATGGTCTCCAACGCCATCATACCTCTTTGTTCAACGAATAAGACGAAGGAACCTCTGCAGTTTGGAGCCACATCCCGATACAGAGACTTGAATAGATCACGATGCGTAAGTATTCGAAACTTGAAACGGAAAAAGAGACCCCGATTTAATATCCTCGTCCCAGCTTTCTTCCTCATCATTGGCGCTGGCGTTGTCGGCCTCACAACAGCTCTGGAGTTGCGAGCCAGATATCCCTCTGCCACCATCATCATCGCCGCCAGGTATCTGCCCGGCGATACTGCCAAAGACTATACCTCAGCCTGGGGTGGAGCGAACTGGTTTCCAGCAGCAAGAGACAATGGCCCCCAAGAAGACTGGGAGGCCATTACCTACCGAATGTTCGGAGAGCTCTCTTCACAGCGACCAGAAGCTGGCATCCAGCCGATGCCTATCAGGTGGCATTATGAGCGTCCGATTGATGAGGTTGGCATCAAGACGCCAGCGACCGGCAAGCTTTGGTTTGAAAAGCTTGTTGGGGGCCTGAAGAAGATTGAGGAGAAGGACTTGCCACGTGGCTGTGCGTTTGGCTTCGAGATGGATAGCTTCGTTATTGACGTCCAGAAATACCTCCCTTGGTAGGTTTCGACCCCTGGTGCTGATCATAGATGGGGCCATTGACTTGCTCTAGGTTGCAAATGGAGGCAACGAGGCTAGGAATTGAGCTGCATCGGAGAGTTTTCAAGCACATCAAAGATGTCTTTACGGCATACCCCCAAGCGACGACCGTCTTCAACTGCACCGGGATAGGCGCCTTGACTCTAGGAGGGGTGGAGGACCAGAAGATCTTTGCAGCCAGGGTACGATCATCAATGTTACCTTGAAGCAAGTCCCTAATCGTGCGACAGGGCCAAATTCTCCTCGTCGAAGGTCCTGAAGAGCCCATTCGCAGAATGGCTTTCCGTGCACCTCACCGTGATGGTGAGGCCACTCATGTCTTCCCACGAGGAGAGCGTGGTGGCGTGATTCTTGGAGGTTGTAGACAAAAAGACAATTGGGACGGTGAGGCGGACATGGAATTTGCAGATGTCATCAAGAAGCGCTGCTGTGCTTTGGTGCCTGAACTCGGTGATCCGAAGGATTTGAAGATCATCAAGCATGGCGTAGGACTTCGACGTGAGTACTTGTATGCGAGCACTGGAAGTCGATAGAACTGACAAGTAAGATAGCCGGAAGAGTTGGCGGATCTCGGGTTGAATGCGAAACCATGGATGGCAAGCTCGTTATTCACAACTACGGAGCTGGTGGTACTGGATTTCAAGCCTCGTGGTAAGTTGTCGATCAATTCTAATTTGTTGTTCAAAGCTAATGTTTACTGCAGGGGTTTGGCTAAATATGCTGTTGACCTTCTTCCCACTACAGCACGTCTTTGAGGATGTCCATACGATGGCTGAAATCACTTGTGATATGTTAATTGAATGAATGTTGGAAAGAAAAATATGGCCCATACTGTTAGCTCCCTCGTGGTAACCAATGAATTGTCCATGCACTCCTTATCACACTCGCTTGATGATAAACCGTTGATTCTATTATCTGGACCATATCGGCCGATGGAACGTCCGATCATGATTTGCCGGTAAAGGGGGGTTGTTTAACGGCCGGCTGGTGGACCGTCGGTAAGAGCTAGCCGATGGGGGATGCTGAGCTACCGCATGAAACACCAAAAACCTCTTGTATCTACTTGAACATGTAAGATTCAAATGCGGTAGGGTTTAGTTTCGGCCGGTTCCACAACATAGAGTGTTCGTTACAACCATGAGTTCAAGGCAATTCACCGTGGCGGCAGCTCAGCTCGGCCCAGTCAAAAGCCTCACGACCCCTCGACCAGAGACCCTAGCCCGGATGATCAAGCTCCTTGAAGAAGCAGCATTAAAGAGCGTGAAGCTAGTCGTCTTTCCTGAACTCACATTCACCACCTTCTTCCCTGGCTACATTATCGAAAGTGCCGAAGAAATTGCCAAATTCTTTGAACCAGCATCACCGGCAAAGCCTTACGCAATTCTTACTTCGCCGAACGCGGAGCCTCTAATTGACAAGGCTACAGAGCTTGGTATCGACATCTCATTTGGTTACGGGGAGCGTTGGACCGCGGACGATGGCAAAGTCACTGATTACAACACCGCCGTCTACTATTCCGCATCGCAGAAGCGGTGCATAGCAAAGTATCGGAAAATCCATTTACCTGGTCGATATGAGCCAGACACAAGGCCAGGAGTCACTCAACAGCTGGAGAAACGGTACTTCACTCCGGGAGATCTGGGTTTCCAAGCTTTTCGAGTGCCGGGGTTAATAGAAGGGGCATTGAAATCAGAAGATTCTGCTGCTCTCGGTGCCAGCGAAGACACACAAGGAAAAGGCGATCCTGTGCTGGGAATGCTTATCTGCAACGATCGTCGCTGGGCCGAAGGCTGGCGATGTTACGGGCTGCAAGGCATAGAACTCCTCCTGGTGCGTCAACAAGTCTGGCCGGTCCCTAGCTTCAAAAGGAGGCCAATGCCTTGATAGGTACAAGCTAATCAGTCCACAGGACGGCTACAACACGACAGCCTTTGCGCCACAGTACGAAGGGTCAAATGCCGAACAAGAAGATGAGGCACTGTTCCATCATCGTCTGTCCTGCCAGGCTGGAAGCTACCAGAACGCGTGTTTCAGCGTTCACTCAGGAAAGGCAGGCGAAGAAGACCATGGGTCATTGATCGCCTCGTCCTGCATTGTCGACCCCAATGGGCACATCATCACAGAGTCCAAGACCAAGGATGATGAGCTAGTCTATGCCACGATTGACTTGGAGAAATGCAGGAAAGGGAAGGAGAGAGTGTTTGCTTTTGACAAGCATAGACGAGTCGAGCATTACTCGCGGCTGGTCGATCAGGTTGGAGTGAAAGAGCCGGCTCTACTTAGTAGATAACTGGCCAGATGGGCTTGTAGAACAATCGCAATACGATCTTGCCGTAAAGAAACACCATTATTGGAGCATCACATCCTCTTTTCAAAATTCCATTTCCTCAAGGTGTGCATTACTGCGGAGATTTCACTATCTTGGTTCTTGAAGACTGGATGTGAAGCTTTACTCATAATCAGCCGCTGGGATTCTATTCGGGTTGCCTGGAACCATCAGAGGCAGAGGATTGTTCCACCGGGCGAACTTCCGTCCCTCCCACACATCCTCCACCGGCTGCATTTGAGATGACAACCGTGCTGCAACGTTTTCGTTCTCGTGCCAAACTCTGCTCCAAGTTAGACGAATAAGTCTGAGTATAGCAGACAGAAGTTTCACGTACCTTAGCACATTCTCTCCCACAAGCTTTTTGACTTGCTCATCTGTCGCACCACGTCTCATGACAGCCTCCACAAGAGCAGGATAGTCAGCCACCGAGTGGATGCCGTTGGCGAGTGTCACTGTTCCATCAAAGTCTCCTCCAATTCCGATATGATCCCATCCGGCCAGCTGTACAACGTGCATGATGTGGTCCACGACGGTCTCAATGTTAGCCGATTCCGGGTCGTTGGCATTGAGGAATCGCTTAACGAACATGACCATGAGCACCCCGCCATTTTGCTTCAAACGCGCGATTACATCGTCCGGGGCATTACGGTAGTTGTTTGCCAGTGCAAAACAACTGCTATGGCTGAAGATGACTGGCGATTGGGTGATGTCCAGGATCTGCCGCATGGCTTGATGAGACGTGTGGGAGAGGTCAACCATCATGCCGAGTCGGTTCATTTCTCGTATGCCGGCGGCACCAAACTCGGTCAATCCGCTATCAATGCCAGTTGCCGTCACAGTCGAAGCTGCCGTGGCAAACGGATTGTCGCAGTTATGTGTGATGGTAATGTATCGCACGCCCAGGTCAAAGAGCTGCCGAATTACTGCGATTGACGATCCCACCTGATGCAGACCCTCTGCGCCCAACATGGAAGGCACTTTTCCTGCCTTGAATGCTGACATGACACAAGCCGCAGTATCACAATACTGAAACTCCTCGATTCCGGAGATGAAGCGCCGGGTGACATCGATCTGCTCGAGGGTGTCGCGGACACTGTGGGTTTCGTCATCGAGATCGACAAGATCAGGACACTCGACGAAGACGGACCAGAATTGTCCTCCGACCTGGCCCTCTTTCATTCTTTGCCAATCAGTATGGCTGGCGAGACCTGAAACTGTGAATGATTGAGGACGTTTGCCACGAAGAAACCGTCGTACCTTGTCGGAATGTAAACGTGGTGTTGTCATATATTTTGTTCTGCAGCTCTAAGCGCAGCAGATATGGTAGATCATTGTGACCGTCAATGAGCGGCGTGGTCCTCAACAGATTCTTTGTCCTCAATGCGTAGTCTGTAGGATCGATAGCTGGCTCTCTGATCATTACCGATCCGACGGCCGCAATTGCAGCAGCTAATACGGCCAGCGCAGCCCAGCTACTCGAGCCTAGGTGACCACTTTTGCCTTCCATGTCTGTCTTCCCAGAATTGTCTTCCATCATCTTGATTGCGCGCACACAAGATCGAGGTGAACTTTACAGGCTACCAAATCGGACGCTCCGCAACTCTTCACTTTTTGGAGATATAGCTGTTATCACATGGACGGTGGTACCTGATAAGATACAGGCGAAAGGCATCCGTCGACCGGCTCAAGTCGGTAAGTGCCTGCCGACTCAGACGGGCCTGTACAGATATGGAGAGTTCACATTGTCGGCTCGGTCATTACCGATGACTGCGACTCTGTCGCGAACGAGAACAGTGTGCCCTGCTGTCCACACGCATCCAGAACGCGAGGGCCCTGAGGCTCTCATGTGAAACCTTCGCAAGGTTCAACTCCGCCATCATCGCCGTTTTATCCTCAGAAAAAGACAAATCCCTTCGTAAACTGGAATCGTCTATCCCGTCGCCAGAGGGTGAGCGCTTGTGCGCTGGTATGAGGTTCGCCGTATCGATATCGTAGCCATTCTGGCCGTCATATACTTATTTCTATAGATAATTCAAACCCATAGAATTCAATGAAATAATCAACTCAATAATATGATAGGTATTTAGATATTTAGCTAGAGATAAAGCAGAGAACAATATAATCTAAAGAAAGCAGTAAAAAGGCTTGCTTCTCCTAGCTTGGGGCCTGATTAGCCTACAAGCCATATAGGGTCACGTGATCCCTAGTAGCCAGGGGGACTAATATGGGTACCCGGCCAGGGTGTCGAACAGCATTTAGCTCGCATTGGCTTATGTATTATGCTCTTGGTACTGTAACAGTCTTAGGCTATCTCTATCATGTAATAGAGTAAAGCAATGAGGTGTCTGTCCTGCTTCTATCCTAAAATGAAAATAGAATTGCTGCGCTGAGTTTTCGCTGCAAAGTAGAGAGCCCTCTGTACCTAGGTAAGTATTCGCCAGGAGCAACCACAACCCCTCCAACCGAACCGGTCAGCTTTCTCCAGAATTTAATCGGCTTTTTCACTCAGGATAGATCAGTTTTATATCAAACGACATAAATAGGTGATGCAAAGGTAATGGGGATAAATCAATCCCTTTAAGGCCGAACTCCTTCACTGCCATTCGTTCCAAGTCGGCGATCTGCGTAACACAGTTCGGTTCGACTGAAATCTACTCAGTGAGCCGGACCATGAGCGTCCTCACAAAAGCGGCGGCAGCTGGATTAGGAAACGCCACCTGGCAGGGAAAATATGGTTCGTAGAGAGACCTATGTACTTACCACATGGGTAACATGAAGGCGTCACTACCGTTATGAATCACCATTGTGACAGGCCGCCACTGTATCGTGGAATTAATTCGATAAAGTAACTAACTAACGTTATTTTTTGTATTATTTGTCAGCGAAGCGGCGCTAGCCAACGGTTTCTGATACGCTATCCAAGTACATAACTACCTAAGTTAACTACCTACCGGACAGCTGACAAACGACATACGAAGACATGAGTTATTATAGCGCGGACCACATGTACTCATCTAGACACGTGGCTTCTCAGGCAGTATCGAGAACAAAGACGCAGGAACAAGATGAACATATTTCTCATCCAATTGTGAGAATGCAGGAAGCAGAGGAAGAACTTGGGCACGACCAGCAAATAATGCGAAGCAACGATCGCTGTATGCTCCCTTTATGCAATAGGTTGATTGCACTAACCACTCGTTTAGCTTCTCCCAAAGATGGGGATCTTGTTGATCCCACATATAGTATACGCTGGGACCCCTTTACGACGTTCCCGTCCACATTGCCGTCAGACTTGGTCGATCGAGGATTCACGTACCGTAAGCTACTTGCTGCTCCCATCTCTAGGAGCATGATTGTTAAATTGACATTATAGGGATACATGTAATGACGCCTCGAATGATCCCGAGTGCGAGTATTAATAACCCTTACCTTCAATCTTGGCTGCCCTTGTCTCTAGACAGCCCAATTCTATTTGCGGCATTATTGTTCTCCTCATTGACCCACAAACGAGCACGTTGGCTCATCAGCAGCCATACGAGCGATCCATTCGAAGAACCGGATGAACAACTGTTGGCACTTAGTTATAAAGACACAGTCTATCTAGCCAATGAGGCCTTACGGGATCCGGCACAAGCTACATCTGACACGACGATCCTAAGTGTTTTGATGATGATTGAGTCCGCAGAAGCGCCTATAAAGCGTGACTGGAACAGAAAATCACCGTTCAGAGCACCGTTACAGGGCCTGCAGTGGTTAAATATTCATGGTTCTCGAGTACCAAACCTCGACCATCAAAATGGCCTTTCCAGACTCATTAAATTGAAAGGCGGGCTTCAGAACATAGAAGTTCCTGGCGTTGCATCATCTATATTTTAGTAAGTTGACCGTCATTGCCCGTGGAGACTGAAACTGATACAGATGTTACTGTCACCATTATATAGCCGTACTCTGGTGAACGCTACCTTGACATTATGCCGTCCGGAGATCCCGTTTTTCTCTGTCTATGGGGACCTCAAACCGTCATTAAGAGACTATTTCGACATAAGACTCGGGGAATATGAATTTGGTGTCCACAAGTTCTCCAGTTACGGGCTACCGTCTGATGTCGCGGAGATGTTCCATGGAATCAGATCTTATTCGTCCATCATTGAGCAGTACATCAATGGCGATATCGCCCAGCCTGATATGAGAATGATATGCGACCAGCGGAACCTTGTCCATTTCCACGTCATGTCCCTGCCGCCATGGAGTGCACTTGATCCTGTTGAACTAAATCCTATATATGAAGCTTCCCGCATTGCTGCTATCATTTATAGCGTCGGTGTAGTCTTCCCTTTACCAGGGGTCGGAGCCCCGCTCCCGTGTCTATCGAATCTCTTGAGAGAAGAACTACAAAACTCCAACTTGTATGAAAGTTGGCACGGGTCCGAGGGCTCTGATCTTTTCATCTGGGTTCTAACCATGGGTGCCATTGCTGCCACTGATATGCCGCACCGAGAATGGTTCGTCGACATAATGGCAAGGTACATTAAACAGACTCATTTAACGGACTGGGTTCAACTAAAGAGAATCCTTAAGAACGTCGTTTGGGTTGATAGCGCATGTGACGATGCCGGCGAGAAACTATGGAATGATATCAACCAGTTACGACAAGAAAGTCATCGCTCCGAAACATTTGAACCACCAGAGAAGGTACAGCCTACAAGCTTTTCAAGAAGACCTCAACCTTGTGCGCATTGCGGTCGAAGGAGAGTCAAGTGCGATAAGCAGAATCCATGTCGGAACTGTGTGAGACATGGTTTAGAATGCACGTATGAGAGGCTCACTGGTGCACAGTGGCAGCAGCAGCGCAGTATCCAATTAATGACTCGAAAGCAACCATGCTTATTATGCAGGCGGCGGAAAATCAAATGCGAGGGCGAGAATCCTTGTAACCATTGTGAGAAAGGAGGTTTCGATTGTGTTTATGAAAGTCCTCGAGGAGAATGACAGTAGGCACGGCGTGGAACGAATTACGAACAGATTGAGATACCCATATATGAACAGAAATACTTATTGTAGCTTCAATCTGTTTCCTCTGATGAACAAAATTATTCCATTTTCAGCACGGCACTTGCAATTTAATCTATATTGGCCATATTGGCCAAACTACCTAGTCTTCTTGAGTGAAAGTAGAAGACGTGAATTCTTCAACAGAACATATAGCCATGCGTACCAAGGTTGTCGTTTATAGAATGTCTAATCTCCGGTAATAATAGCACTGTCGCGTGCCATTATCAGAGTCATCGTGATCTAGGAACATTCTAACGTCGGCCCGCCTCCGACGGATGGTCCGAAGCCCGAAGTCTGACTTACGCGGCAGCCGGATCTGCGTTGCCGAGAGCGGAACCTAAAAGCAAATCGCATCTTGGCCAGCAGGCTAAAACAGATAAGGCTGTATGATCTGACATGGACGGAGTTTTCGCTTTAATGATCGCAAAAGAGTATATCGGCCGTTGCGGTTAATGGAATTTAATACCGTAGTCATTATATTAGCACTTGAGTATGTATTTATATATCAACTTTTAGAGACGCTCCAAATGCAAGTCTATGAACGAAGAATGAAAGCAACAAGCAAACAAGAAAATATGCACTCATATCATCATAAAAGCCATTACGTTCCTGCTCTTCATGTAGCCTTTTCGGGATCAGCAGCATTGCGAGCCAATTCCATGGAGGGCACGCGAGATGGTTCTTCACTGGATAAAACCCCTTCATGTCCCTTGGCTGCTTCCAGATCGTTCTCTTGGCCTTCCTGGCCTTGTCCTTCGATAATACCATTATTGCTTTCGGCAGCTTCTTGTTTCTTCTTGGCTTCCATCTCCGCTTCGATTTCTGCTGGGTCTTTCGGCCTCTCTAGACCCCTGTCTTTGATGATTGAACATGCCAGGAAACATGCGCCGACTAGGGGAACCTGTAGAATGAATACTGAGTGGGATGCATGCATGTATGCATCCAATAATTTATCCCAGTCTTCCGGTGGAACACTGGACTTGGGAGGTACAGAGTACGTGGTATGCGCCAGATGCTGATAACCCGGAGGTAAGTGTGCTCTGAGTGTGGCCTGCAGGACTGCAGCAGAAATAGCAAGACCGCATGCACCACCGAGACAGCGAAAGAAGTTGCGGTTGGAGATGGCGACGGCCCGTTGGGACTTGGTACAGTGAGCCTGGACAGCTACAAGGGTTGGCTGAAATGTGTTCCCCACGCCCACCCCTATCAGAGCAAGGATGACACATATCACTGCTTTGCTAGTAGTTCGGGTGAAGAGAAGAGTCAGACCCGTCCCACTATGAGAAGTTGATGTTAGATACTTAACACTGTGAAATAGGAGTTAAAACACTCTGGGATTAAGAATACTTACAGTGTCCACACTCCAAAGCCGGTCCAAATGACCTCTCCATAGCGTTGACGACGGGAGATATACTGGCCTGTAAGTATAGAGGTGATTGACTGACAGGCCACCATGGGAACAGTCATAGCCGCAGATTCAATAGCTGTCCATTGACGCGCATTCTGGAAGTACAAGGGCAAGTAATACAGATATGACTGGTATGCCGCACCAAGTAGGAAGCTTTGAAAGAGAAGAGCCGAGACGACTTTATTCCGGAAGAGACTTACTGTGTAGATGTTAGTCGTGTAAATAAAAGTTCATATGGGGTGCAGGGCTCATACTGGGTGTCATGGGAAGCGTGGCCACCTTCCACTCAATTAGAAGGAACGCAATCAACGAACACCCTCCTATAGTCAACATGCTAATCACCAAAGGGGAATCCCACTCGAAATAAGAACCGCCTCCAGATATGGGAATCAGAAGAAAGATGATGCCAACGGAAGAAGTTATGACTCCATAGAAGTCGATCTTTCGAACGCTCTTTTTGAAACTATCATTGCGCATATTGTTCGGGAGCAGAAAGAAGGCGATAACTGCGGAAATAGCAGCCAAGGGAGAGATCATCCAGAAAAAACCGCGCCAGGTAGCTCTCATAATGAACGCTGCCGCAATGAAGGGCCCGATAACGTTGCCCGTTCCGACGCATGACCCCAGGATTCCTTGGTACTTTCCTCGATCTTTGAGCGTCACAATATCAGAAACAATGATCATTGATAAAGAGGTCACACCTCCACCAGCGATACCAGCAATGCCACGAAAGATGTAAAACATCGCTGGACTCTGCGATAGACCGCAGAGCAAATCCGCGAAGCATAGCAATGCCAGCGCAAGCAGGAACACGACTTTCCGGCCAAAGATGTCTGATAAACGGCCGTACAGGACCGTGAACATGGTATTCGCGATCAATGACGAAGTTCCAGCCCAAGAGATGGAGTTCTGCGCGTGTAGATCACGGGCAATCGTGGGCAATGTGACCCCAATTCCATTCTGGTCAACAAAACATATCAGAAGCGAC
The DNA here is from genome assembly GCA_023624055.1 of Paecilomyces sp. PK2413. Lineage (NCBI taxonomy): Eukaryota > Fungi > Ascomycota > Eurotiomycetes > Eurotiales > Thermoascaceae > Paecilomyces > Paecilomyces sp. PK2413. The sequence goes on from JAMADQ010000003.1 coordinate 240,380, forward strand.
GATGCTAGACCCGCGAAAACAATAAGCAGTTTCCCTCGTGGAAGAATATTGGTCTGATCATGCAGAGCTCTCTCTGCCGCCTGTTGGCGCTTCATTATGGCAGGCTATGGACAAATCGAGCCTTTACCAGAGACACTGCAACCTTAAGATTTCAGGAAAAGAGTCTCAATTGTCATTGTACTCTAGTTTCAATAACTTTAATTTTGGGTGATGCCCAGGAGCCCCCCAGAGGCAGTGAATAACAATAATAATGCTCACCCGATCGACACAATGGAGAAAGTGACAATTGGTGAGAAAACGACAGAGGTCCAAATTTGAACAGCTTGGAGAGCAAAGAAAGAAAAAAGATAGCCCAGCCGTCTATGCAGAAATGTTGGTCATATTCACCGTTACATGTTAGCGCACCGACTCTAATCTCGGGTTCGGTGCCGAGTGATCCAGAATCTAGAACGGCGGCCACAGCAGTCTTTGATAAGTAATTATGCGGTCAGTGAACAAGTCGCTGTCGTGCTGCCTGACTTACCACTAATGATAACGCTTCCTGTGGCGAAAGCACGGGCTGGCTGTGGAGCCTGGAAAAAAGTCCATGTATTTTCCAGTTGCATTCTGAATCCTCCAGGATATCGCTCTCGCTGTCGGACCTCCGACGGAAAGCCCTTTTGGTGCCGGGGATACTTTATTGCGAATCGGCATCGGATATAGAATCTCGGGGATATTCTCTTATCCTGTTTCTGTCACCACAAACTGCGATGGCGTTGTCGGAAAATGGCGATGCACTCGGAGATATTCCGCATCTCCTAATTGGGAGCCCGAAGAATGACTATTGCGGTTATATAAAACCCAGCCAGATGTTACTAACCATATGTTTTAGTTAACTACATGGAAAAATATGGACAGGATGGCCAGTAGGTTTTAATGTCTTATTTATCTCATTGTATGGGCCTCTAACATGTCGCAATCCCGGATGTATTCTTGTCCACATTCTAAAACTCATCTATGAGTACGATCGACCCAGATACAGCAGTCAATGAGACCTCTTGTGCGGGTGGGTCGTCAACAGTTACAATGTATACCGGAAGGCAGGTGATCGGTCTCCCATTTTCGTCATCTGTTCCGCAGTAAGGTCCCCTGTGCCTCTGGCCTCTCGCTCCTTGTTGATTCGCCTATAAGTGAATCTGAGGATGAGCACCCCAATCAGCCCAGCACAGGAGAACCCGATCTCGAGGGCATGGCCCAAAATATACTTGGGGCTATCTTCAGATCGATAGAAGTTGGAAGACATGGCTACGTTATCAAGTCAGTATTGGACCATCTGGAGTGGTAGGGACATTGGAACACAAACCTCCAGCAAGATTACCCAGACCGATGTGAATAGCCATTCCAGCCGCCCGCTTGTAACCCCCACCAAGATTGTTTGCGATCCAGGTAACGTTTCCAGGGAAGGCCGGATAGATTCCTAAGAAATATAACGATTAGCGTGGTCTATCCAAAAGCTGTATCTATGGGGCAGCTTACCAACTACGGCGAGGAAGATTCCAAAATAGACAACGCCAGGAATGCCTCTTCCAGATGCTGCGATGCAGATGACAAAACCGGTGATGATACAGATCATAAAGCCCATGATGAAAGGAGACCGTTGTCCGGCGCGATCTGAAAACCAGGCTCCAATTACAGCCACTATCGCTGCAGTCACGTATATTGGTACCTAGGTCCAATCAGCCGTAGTTCTTGACCTTATACTGCTAAACTTACGGTGAGTAGCTGCGCGGTGGATGAAGTGTAACCCAATTCGTTGATTATAGATGGCAGGAAAAGCGACGTTCCGTACATGGGACAAACAATACCCCAGTACACTGATCAGATGTCAGCCGTGGCTGTCACGAAAGTGCGGGATCTTTTCACTTACTGATCAATCCTACATATACCTGCCAATCAGTAAAGGCATCCTTCACATATTTCCATTTGAAAGACTCCGCCTCTGCGATTTGATGCTCTGCCGTGGAGCCCTGGTACCGTAATCGATGAATAACCCAGGCTCTTTCCTCCTCAGTTAAGAAAGATGCCGTTTCGGGGAAGTCGTGGATGAAGAAGAATCCTATAACTGCAATGACAACGGTCGCGAGTCCTTCCAATATGAAAATCCATCTCCAACCAGAGTATCCGCCAACACCGTCCATATGCTGTTTTGGTTAGTGGCCTGCGTCAGTCTAGGACAGAGTTACAAGACTTACGGCGATACCATATGCTAGCAACCCGGAAAAGGCGCCAGCGATACTTGCTGCACTGAAGAATAATGCCTGGCGGAACTGTGCTTCATGACGACAATACCACATAGTAATGTAGTATGCAACGCCTGGGTAGAGACCGGCCTCTGTGAGATAAGTTTTTAGTGCTGTATAAACCATAAGTGTCAGCTTGACCATACCTGCTACTCCAAGGAACAACCTTGCGATCAGGAGCCCGTGGTAATTCTTAACTATCCCCATCAGGGTCTTTTGCATTTCAGCATAACGTCCAGTGAATGACAGGCCTCCAGCAAAATGACGTACCATAACAATTCCCCAGGCGACCATAATCGTGGGAAGCCATATAGAAGGTCGAAGACGTTTCAAGAGAAGGTTGGAGGGCACTTCAAACGCAGCATAGGTGAAGAAGAATACAGTCACTTGGTAAAGTTAGTTTTGGATAGTGGCAGACATCGAAAGTGTAGGAACATGCAGCAAATGTTATACTGTGGCCCTGTCATTTTCAATTCCTCCGTGAGTCCTTCGATTTTCGCATTTCCAACGTTTCCTCGATCGAGGAAAGCCATTAAGTAAAGCACCGCAAGGACAGGAATAAGGCGTATATCCATCTTTCGCAGCACCTTCTTCTCGTCGATATGGCTGAACTGCACATCCTGGCCTTTCCATTCGACATCACCCTTCGGACTTAGATTGGAAACAACATCAACATGAGGAGACTCGGCTCCCTTCTCCACTAAATGCACAGATCCGATCGATTCATCCTGCTCTATCGAAGGTTTATTCGATGTGTCTAGGGTGGAAGTCATGGTAGTGTAGCAGATACGCTGCCTCCCGTGGACAATATGGCAGCCACATGGTCCTGGGAGGATGACAGTGCTGATTATATTCTCAGAAGCCGCACAACGCCCTCGTTATCACCACGGGGAGATGACCCCGCGGTGGTCCTCCCCAGTGTATCCAAGCGCAAGAAATGGACACGACATTCTTGAATCCTGTCCAAAGCCGGCAAAGTAACTGGTACGAGATCCCTCTCTTGGCGCTTCTTGGCAGAGAAGTGGGAAGATATTGAAGAGGCTCATCCCTACACATCGGGTTGGCGTTGTAGAGAAATGACCGGAAAAAGCGCCGTCAAGATATAATAGTGGAGTGTTTGCCGGTCTATTTACCCCAGACCGCGCGGAACAGACCGTGATATGCGCCACTAGGTACTTGGCATCAGCTCGGTATGGGGGTGGCGTGGTTATCGGTAGTTGCGGAGAACAGAATCAAAGCGCGGGGAACGAAGGACGATTCCGCACTTCTTGCAATTATAAGCCATTATTGCGTGATAAGCCTCGACTGCTTTGAAGGGAAAGGTGGGAAACGATCTAACCGGTAAGTAGCCTTTCTGATCAGCGACCCCGGGGAAATTCCAGACTGCACTGTAGAAAGCACGATGAATGGATCGTGAATGTCCTGGAAAGAACAATGTTTATGAAACAGTATTCTTTGAAACAAATACAAGATCACGAAAACAATGAGCAAGCGCCATCATTCATTAGCCTCTGCATAGCGTACATGTTGTTAGCCAGCACCGGCTCCCTATTTGACAACATAAACGAACCAGGTTTACCAATAACTAGCACTTGCGGTCCTTTCAGTTATTGGAGTCTTCTGCGTTTGACAATGATGCCGAGTAATCTGCGGAGGATATATAGTCTATTTTAGACTATAATAGATCAAACTTTCTTCCTACCAATTCTTCGCTCAACTGCCATAGCTTCTCTGCTTTCTCAGACCCAGAAGCATGTGGCGCAGGTTCTGCAAACTGGCAGTTACTCAAGTACACGTCGGACGGCTCTGGACTTTCTATAAATCTGTTAGCTTCATCGGAACAATCACTCTATAAGATGAGATCTGTGGGGAGTTACCACTCAAGGCCGGATCAAATGCAGCTACTAGCATTGTGGCAGATCCTTGGTCGGCTGTTTTCCAGAATGTTCCTGTCTTAGATATTATTTCCGTGCCTTCTTCGTCCAGATTGCGACTCAAATCAGTCCAAATTGCTAGATTCGGTGCATTTTATCAGCCATTCTTGTTCATCCATTGTAAAATGTGCATATCATTAACTCACATCCTGGGTGAGTCGCATACGACACAATGCTGGCAGGTTTCAGTTTCTGGCTCAAGTAGATCGAAAATAGGATATTGGCTGTCTTGGACTGGCCATATGCCAACCATCCACTGTAACCTCCTGCGACAGAAAACATCGGTGGAAGTTCCGGAGGCGGCTGCTCTTCTAGTGGAACTTCCTTGCCTTCGAGGTTATAATCATGGAACCTGACCGGAGACAATCTATGTCCTTGGCTAGTAACATTTATAATTCGGGTTGATCCAGGAGTTGAATGCTGAGCTGCGTATTTGAGTTTATCCATGAGCAACTTCGTGAACAAGAAGTGACCAATATGGTTTGTGCCGAATTGCAATTCGATGCCTTCATCCGTCGACTTTCGTTCAAGGACCATCACACCAGCGTTGTTAATAAGGACGTCGACTCTATCGAGCAGAGAGTTGATAGTCGTTGTGGCTTTTTTGATCGACTCTTGGGAAGATAGATCCAACTCCACGAAGTGGACTGCGGTCTTTGTTGTGATCTGTTTGACTTTTCCAATGACTTCTTCCACTTTAACTTTTGTTCGAGAGGCAAGCACTAGGCTTGATGGATCCTGAGTCGCGATAGCAATGGCCATGCTCTCTCCTAGGCTATTTGGTCCAACACCAGTGATCACGACTTTCTGTACGTAAGCTCTCTGATGACCCAGGAATATGATATGAATCCCCAGAGGCCCTTACCATTTTTTCCCCGAATATAATCTCCAAACGCTCTTGCGACCTCAGTTGCTGTAGTTGTTTCATTATACCCAGAATTCGATGTCATTGTCGTCAAGACTCTATAAAGAGATCAACCTACTTAACAGCTCATAAATCCATACAAATCTCAGTATTTCTTTTATAAATGTACTCCTTTTCAGTACGAAATATCATCCTACTCAGAGCCTAATAAAGGTCCGTCTATGAACCCCGCTGAAGCTTATTTTCCGTATACAACAACACACGGGTTTCCACTGAAAAGCTAGCTAACTTGGTGATAATATGTCTCTTCTAAGACAGGAACAAGCGAGAGCCATCTACTAGTTATCTAAATGTGGGGTGCGGGGCGACGATCAATAGATTCGCCGCGTAGGTTCAATATAGATTCCATATGCCCCGCAAACCTTCTCCACTAGTAACCAGTATGGTCCGGCAATCATGGAGAATAGTTCCCGGAGCGAGTCTCACGCATGATCGAGTAGACACATTATAATTGGCTACAGATGAAGGAATTACAGTCTTTGCGTTCACTGTACTTAGGACCGTCCACATGGTCAAGAGATCAGGCTAATTTGGTGAGACGGTCACTGTCGGAGACGAAGATAGCTGAAAGTTGATACGGGACCTTTTCGCAGAATATGTTTATCCCGAGAGAGATATATAATAAGACTTCTATAGAGTTCGAGGATAACAGTGTTAAGACACAGCTACATCCATCAGACTCTTCAACATGACGGTACCACAGACTACCAATGGCGCTGTTGCAAACGGGAACGGCACATCAACCACTCCAACGGGAATAAAGGTAATTATCGTAGGTGCAGGTAAGGAATTCATCGTTGCGCTGTCATGCTCCAGTATTGTTGATAACATCTTCTTTGCGCAGGCTTTGGCGGTCTGACTGCGGCCATTGAATGCCACCGTCAAGGTCACGATGTGGAAATCTACGAGTCATTCCCTGGTGAGTAGATTGCAAGCTGCATTCTTAGGTTGGGCCATAGCTCCATAGTCTCACACTGATGCTTTACTTTGGCACAGAGCTCAAATCTCTTGGAGATATCATTTCCTTCGGTCCAAATGCAGGGCGAATATTCCGACGATGGTCGAACGGTGCCATTGCGGATCGCATGCGACCACTGAGCATTGACCTTCGAAATCACGGCTTCAAGATCCATAAATACACTGGGGAGCTTATTACTACGCAGAAAACCCCCGAACTTGATCCAGAAGCGCCAGTATTCAATGGGCATCGCGGCGAGCTTCATACTGTTGTTTTCAATTACGCAAGGGACGAGCTAGGAATTCCCATTCATCTGGGACACCGCGTCACGGAATATTTCGAGGATGATAAACACGCGGGAATTGTATTGGATAATGGAGAGAAGGTGAGTTGTTGGGATTCGAATAAGCTCAGGCAGTGCTAATGTACAAAAGGTCTCTGGAGATGTGGTTGTTGGGGCCGATGGGGTCCGCTCAAAAGCTCGTGAATTGGTTCTTGGGTACTTCGATAAACCCAAGTCCAGCGGTTATGCAGTATTCCGGGCCTGGTTCCCAAATACCGATATGATCAAAGATCCGCGAACGAGGCATTTCTGCGAAAATGGCGATACGTTTAATGGTTGGATTGGACCTGATGTGCACTTTTTATTCTCGACTATTAAGAACGGCCAGGATTGCTGCTGGGTTCTCACACACAGGGTACCTACTCTTCTATGTGCCATCTTGTAATTCAATTCTAGCTGACACCATATGTCCAGGACGACGCAGATATCGACGAATCATGGTCTTTCCCAGGAAAGCTTGAAGACGTCTATAAAGTGATTGAGGGCTGGGATCCAATCTGCAAAGCGATCGTCGAGAAGACGCCTTCGCTCGTAGATTGGAAGCTTGTTTACCGCGATCCCCTTCCACGCTGGGTGAGTGACCACGGCCGCATAGTATTGCTAGGCGATTCAGCGCATCCATTCTTGCCCACCTCTGCACAGGGTGCGACACAAGCAATGGAAGACGGCGTTACACTGGCTGTTTCCTTGAAACGTGCTGGCAAGGGAAGAGTACCCGCGGGGGTTCGAGCATATCAGGACATACGGTAAGATCTTCAATGCGAGCGATTCATATATTATCTAGGGTCTGACATCCCATGCAGCTATGACCGCGTCCGCGCCGTCCAGAAGACCGGCGAAACGACGCGCGACATGTGGCACAAGGCAGATTGGGATAAAGTCAAGGAAAACCCCAAATCTATTGAAATGCCAAGAGAGGACTGGATATTTAAATTTGATGCGGAGAAGCATACTGAGGAAGTTGTAGGTGATATTCTCCAGAAGTTTGCCTAGTATTTTAGAACATACAAATTACACTGCTTTTATAAAATATTATGTGTGATCCGTGAAGACATTCTTTAGTAATATATGAGCTCATATATCACTCAAAGACTCGAATGCATGTTTTCTCATATTATAAATATTCCACTATGAGCCTATATACCAAAAAGGTAGGTGTCATGTTTGCACATATGGTGTATCAAATTACGCACGGTACGAATGAAGAAGGCTTTGTCTCGGGACAGCGCTGCGTTACTTTCTCGATGCCCCGTACTTCAGTTGTTTGCAAGAGTTCTGCATCTGATATGTGATCTCAATTATGGAACAGCTAGGTGGACAAGCAGTTTAGGTAGCTGGCTGGAGCTCTCTATATGGTTTTACTCAATAGAGCCTCTAGGAAACACATTCATAAGAGCAACAGTAAGAAGCGATCTGATTAATTGCATGATAACTGAGAATAATATGGATATTTCGAAGGTAGACTACGATATTCCCTAGCATTGACTTCTGCGCAGCCATGCATATTATGAAACATACATCACAACGCTTCTCATGAAGTCAACAGTAGAATAGTCCTCAGAACCTCAGAAGTGTATGCCATTATCATTTTGAACCACCTAAGCAGCCTTTTCAATGACCTCGGTAGTCACTTTCTCGGAGTTCGATGCCGTATCGGCATTCTCATCCAGTCTCTGGTCGCGAGCATGCCTGCCGACGCATTTGTAGGATGCAAACTTTCGAGCCGGAAGCCGCATCTCGAACTGATAGTGAAAGAGCAGTTAGAATCGCTACTTTTACACTAAGTACGGAAATATTGTTACGCACCATTTCATCAATCTCTTCAAGCGTACGATCCTTGACCTCTGGGAGACAGAAGTAGACGAAGGCAGCGGCAATAAGGCATGATGGAAACCATATATAGCCATATTTTGGACTATTTTCTCATTAGTATGAACGAGACAAGTAATATAATCAGCGCAGAGACCCACCCCCAGTTCAAGGAATCAGGGTTGATAAAGTATGGAGCGGTAAATGTTGTGAGCCACTAGATTCTTGTTAGCGATATATAAAATAGGGCTCAACATAAACCAACTTACTGCTCCGAGAAATCCAATGGCTGCTGCGAGTCCAAAGGTATAGGATCGTAGGCGCTGGGATGGGAGCTCGCCACCTGACAACCATGCGTATGTGGAAACCATGCCCTAGGGAGGACGTCAGCCTATACAATTTCATCAAGCGTTTAACAAGGACTTACGTTATAGCCCATAATGAAGATGACAGACAATCCGACGATAGCTCTCCCAGTTGATTCGGTTCCTGGGTTCGCATTATAGATGGCAGCGACTATTATTTGACTAATTGCACAGAGAATAAGTCCGACAGTAAGGAAAAATCGTCGTCGACCAAGGTGTGTGATAACGCAGATGTTGATTATGATTGCTACGACTCCGACGGCGGTGAGGATACAGCTGTTCTCGAATGCGCTACCCACATGGGCCATTTCAAAGAAGTATGTGCCATATGCTTCGATGCATTAGTATCCAGGTAGATATTCACTGGTGATAAGAATACTTACCTATCATATACATCGCACCTGATGCTGCCTGGGTAGTGACAGCACCGACTGCTAACAGCGTCCTCCGGCGGTCGATGGGATTTGCAAACATATCCCAGACAGACACACTTTGCGCCAGGGATCTTTCTGTGTCAATTGCGGTCTGGATATCGTCTAATTCTGACTCGACAATTTCTTGTGTTGGCCGCAGCCACACGAGTGCCTTACGGGCCTTATCACGCTTGTCGTGCTGTAGCAACCACCGAGGAGATTCGGGAATAAAAACCATGCCAACACAGAGGACCGCTGGGATGATGTAAATCAGTCCAAGAGGAATAATATATGAATTCTTCCCAATTATCTTGGCGGTGAAGTTGTCGATTATTGTCCCTATTAAAGAGCCAAAAGACGTCCAGAATTGAAACGAAGCCAGCATCATACCGCGATATCGGGCCGGCGAACATTCCTCATCCTTGCCGTCAACATATATATCCACAGGTAGTATTTTTAATGTCAGCTTACCTGAATATAAAGCTGGGAGAAAGTCATGAGGAAGCCATTCCCAAGACCAAGGACAAGACGGCCTGCGTAAAGCCCTCCGATAGAAGTCGTAGTCATCATGACAATATTCGCAACGTAGACGAGTATACATGCGATGTATAGGCTTGGCTTTCGTCCAAAGACAGTTGCCATAGGTCCTAAACAAGTCAGTAATTACGTGAATATAGATATATGGTTCGTAAAAAGTACCTGCAGAGCAAGATCCGATAAATGCTCCCAAAGTCATGAGAGATGAGATCAATTGCTGTCGCTCATACGATATATTCCACCCTATGGGAGTTGCGGGATCTTTCTCTCCAAAGACCTGATTCAACGGTAAGCATTTATGAAACTCTTCGAGTTCCCATACAGCTTGCCTCAAGGAATCCAATCATGGCCTGGAAACCGCCGATCAGCGTGAAATCAATACCATACTGAAACGGCGACATGGAAATCAAAGTGCAGGCGCACAGAGATTTCCAATTTCTCCTAATGCCATTCTCTCTCGGAGGGGCCATGGTTTTAATTCTCAAAATATGTTAAGGTATGGTTGAAAATGATGGGTGATTCCCTGAAGGACACTGCGTCCGATCGCTGATCACCCCCAGCTTTTATGAATTCAACAATATCTGAAAAATCACATAGACGCTATTATCAGTACAGTTTTCAATATAACAGAGCTATCAGACAATGGTCTAGGGAAACAGTGGGGCTATGCGGAGAGAAACTCACTACCCCAGATGGCTTACCCCATGGGGTTGGAATTCCACGTATGAGCTCTTGCATGTGGCGTACGGTTAAACCATAGATGGTTGGTGTTCCGAGGCTAGAGATGTGACAGATAGTGTATTGGAACCGTTCGCACCGCTCATATGGGTTAATATGCAGAAGAGCTCGCGGCAGAGATGATGTTAACCCTGCTATTGCGATTGATTCCTCCTCATGTCTGTCTAATATATAATGCATGTATCTGTATCTAGTCTGTCGTACTATTTCGTATAATCCTCTTATATCATCCAGGAGACAAATTTGTTCTCATGAGTCCAGCTTATAGGTCGTGGGTATTTTACTCAGCAGGCTGTTTCCTTTGTGATCGTTAAGATGTCCATATCAAGCACTTCGAACATGTCACAACGCCAAATGAACCTAGAAAGCCATTTACTTGTCAGATGATACAATTGGTCTGCCTTGGCCTCCGTTTAACATGAAATATTGAAGCCCAAAGCACAGACATGTGCATCGTGGGCTCCTAGGGGAACGTGGTCAAGGTAGGTAACCAGGGACATGTGGCGCCACCTGTTAATCTAGCGACTTATGCAGAGAGACCTGCAAGGCTTCTTTAAAACATACCTAAACGATTAGTGATATGTGGCCAGGCCAATTGTGGGGAAAAGGAGCTGCATTGATGCTGCTTAATGAGGTTTTGCCGCGGCGTATCCTGGAATTACCACGCAGGCTCCCATGTGTAAGAGGTTTGAAACTGGATTCTCATACTGATGTACTCGCTGTACATTAATGTTCTCTGTTTGGGATTACTCTTGGAACTCTGCACTCACTGTACACATTTCAAAGGTATTTATGGTGATCGCATGCTTATTGAAAACATGGCATAACTAACTAACTGCCGTATTGCCAGTCGCCATACTAAGTATAATGAATGGTCCGGGCATGGATAGGCCATTTACCCGCATTGGCCTTGGTAAATATCACACTCTTGCGAAAACCAGCAGAGATGCGAACGTTTTATGCTGGTGCCTCAGCTTAATTGGTTGAAGCATGGTTTCTCGTAATGATAGGGGTATTTATTACGGGTGAGTAATTGACCGAGATTTCCATATGTCGTAGCCTTGTCCGGTTGATATAACTCAAAGTTCCGAGTACACGACAATGGATGTTGTCCCGGCTCTCACACATCCCGACTACTATGCATCCCCTAAATAGCAGAACAATTGTTCTACATACAATATCGAAGAACAAAATGTCGTTGCAAGTAAAGTCTCATCTAGACAGATAGATGGTTGTCCCAACATTGCTGAGGACCCTTATCAGGAAATAGCCGATAGATGAAGGTGCATGTTAACCACTTAATAACCCCCAGCTATAGCGGTGGCTGACAAGCTTCATGTATGCGGGCGTATCCGTGGAAAGGGGCAGTGATCGACCGCTGCCACGCGATTCTTTCATAAGGAGCGTGGATGGAGCTAAGACGTCCCAGTTTATGGGTACGGATAATCTAACAGTGATCGGGTATCTCAATGGGGCACTTATTTAATCGTTTCGACATTTCTGTGGACGATGTCAAGGGTTGGCAGAAGTGATCGGTATCTCTAAACCACTCGCAGTCCATGTTGATGGCATGTCGCGGTTATGTCCAACTGCATTTCCATCAAATTGGTTGACAGTTCCATCGTTAGTACTGCTGCTTCTTCTGTGGGAGACCGAAGTTGGTGGATGGCTTTGAATGTTGTTCTGTGTTGAGGAATGTTGCATATAGTTCCCACCGACAATACTTCCATGATTAGGAAAAAAGCTCTGATTCAAGGCTCCACATGTTGTACAAGTGAATTCAATTTTAAAGTTTGTAAGTACCAGTTGCGGCGCAGCCGGATGGCCGCTCTGATGCTGCTGCTGCTGTTGATTTTGAAGTTTCGGATCTGGTGGTCGCAATACAGCGTGAGTGGGTTGCGGATTGGTATACGTGTTTTGCGAGTTATGAAGAGGGGGGAGATGCTGATCAGAATTCCTGTGATCCTGGGGCTGTCCCAGAGGATGCACTGGGATCTGTTGATTATCAGACTGTTGCGAAACGGTTTGGTTATTCTGCGTACTATTCGGCTGAACACTACTTTCCGGTGGCAACGAAGGTGGAAGCTGATTATGAAGCCATCTATTCTCCCCAATATCGCTGTATCCGGACCCATCTTGGTGATTTGCTTGAGGCTGGCCTGAAGCATGTATTTCATCACCTCCCTCTCCTTGGGCTGCTCGATCCGGATGAATCCTCGGTCGACGAGGCTGTAATTTCGTGAGGGCACGCTGGGCCTGCCTCATAGATATATCATAACCATGGTAACGTTTGACTGCATCAACAACTTCCTGTCCTCTTATTTTATTGTTCATATCAAACAATTTAGGTATCTCCGACAGGAGGAACCGCACATGGGACGCTTCTGAACGAGCCGGCGTAGCCCCTGGCGAAGTTGCAGTTCGCCGACAACTGTGGCTATCTTGTAAACTCGTTATGTATGTTGCATTTTTGTTTGCGCGGCACACGACTCGGAAGTAGCAATTGGCTGACGATCGACAGCCTAAGACAACACTCTTCTTATTGCTCCGTACCACTCTAAGATCCCAGTGTTGCCTCACAGATATACTTCGTATAACGTTTTTGAAATCCTCCAGCGATGCGAACCTCTGGCCCACATGGAGGCCCGAGTACAACTCCGCCATTGCAGTGTGCTAATCCCAAAGGTCCAAAAGGCGGAATAAATAAGTCCTCTTCACACATTCTATAGAAGCAAAGATTAGCTTTAAGCGATTGGTATTACGGTAGAATTCGCATACAGCAGAGAATCAGCTGCTTGACACTCAAGGCCTGAGCTCCGCAGCGTTAGATTACCTATCTCATGTCAACCGGCGTGACAGACAAGCCGTAGGTCATAGATTGGCGAGTCTGTGTACTGCTGCGCAGTCGTGTCTGCTGGGGTAAGATGACAGTCCAAGAAAATACTCCACCGTCAAAGACGCTAACAATATGAAATGACCCTCGAGGTCTTTCATTGTCTTAAGTTGCAAGCGACGAAAGTCGACGTAAAGCAAGGTTGCGGGCAACCTGCGCGACTAGCGTGGTTGGTCGCCGTTGACAGTTAGCTTGCCTTACCCGACTGAGAAGCTCCCAAAAGACCGCGCTGCTCAGCCCTGCCCAGCCCTGCCATAACGCTTCTCCGCATTAACTCACTGAAGCCATTAGTGCTATTCGCCATGGCGTCTTACAATCTGTTAGATCAGGCTGAAGAAGGTAAGAAACAATGTTGCGATCAGTCATGAATGCAAACTTACCTAAATTGCCGGGGTAGATGCCTTGCACAAATCTCGTCTTCTGAACGTCGAAGAAAAGCCTTTTAAACGAATCACGAAACGTCTCCTCACTCCAGGTTCTCTCACATCGTCATTTACGACTATTCCTCCGACTCCCCCACCAGACAGTGCAGATGAAGAGACGGCTGCAGCACTCGAGGCTGAGCGACAGAAGAAGCTCGAAGAATGGCGCCAATTCCGCGAAGACGTGACCCTCGACTTCGCAGCATTCGAAGGCAGTATCGCTCGAATCCAGTTTCTTTTCACGAGTAATGTGAAGGAGCGTGAACGTTATGCCGCTGAGAAGATTCGCATCCAATCCACCGCTCAATCCGTCGGTGACAATATAACAGAGCTGCGGACTCAGTTAGAGGAAGCGCAAAGGACCCTGGCACTACGGAAGACGTACGACGAGCTGGCTGAAAAAATTACAAGCAATCGACTCCTCAAACCACGCGAGGACCAGGAGGCGAATCTCCAGAAACTACAAGCCGAGATCACAGAGCTCGAGAAAGAGAGCAAGGAATACGCGAAGACGTGGTCGGAGCGGAGAGAACAGTTTGGCCGTATCGTGGAAGAAGGCATGCAGCTCCGACGTCTGATCAGGGATGAGAAGGAGGAAGTTGAGCGCAGAGAAGGTATGCAGGAGGGTGAAGATGCTGATGAAGGTGGCGACGTCCCGTCGAAAGACAAGACCAGTGGGTCGAATACACCGCGGCCTGAAATTACATCGTTGCAATCTTCGCGGGAAGAACATGGCTCGTCTGGACTTCAAGTAGATAGGTCGCATGACGGAACGGCAAGGGCTTCTCCGTTGCGTCAAACTACGAATATAGAGCAAGACGCCAACATGACAGATGAAGGCGAGGTAACTGGTGACGAAGGAACCGAGAAGGCGAACGAGCTGGAAGAAGGCGAAGAGATATCTGATGACCGAGGTGACAAGATGGACATTACATGATGTCCCTATGCTGTGTGGCCTTGAATGTATACACTAGCGTGGCGTTTGGCATGGGTGGGTTGGATTAGTTACGGAGCAAAATCATCCTTAATTTGTTTGGATTTTCTTTCATTACTGTCAGGATTTGCACCCTGTACACTAGAGTTACATGTCGACGTCTTCTCGGTCAGGGCAACAGTCGACCTAATTTTTGTCTATCACGAAACTTCCCTCAATGCCGTCTTGGCTTGAGCTACTGCATCCTTCGCGGCATTTATCTGTTCAACATTGCTCTGGTCTCCTTTCTGTCCCTCCTCAACCTTTGGGTGTGCGTGTCAACTCAATCGTGGTCGCAGACAAATCAATGGACAGATATGGCACTTACCAATAGAGCCTCTAGTTTCTCGAGAGCGGCTGAGATCTTAGGTTTGAGAGTGGGAAGAACGGCTTTTGTTTCTTCCACCGCTCGACGCTATGAGTTGATTGCCATCAGCAGGGTCCCAGCACATCCTCAATTAAGAATAGGCACAGCTGAAGTGTACATGTATAACAGATCCCACTTATTCCAGTCTGGTATCTCAACTATATATCCCACCTGAGAAATAGAGTTGAGAGCAGAAAGATTCATGCTTCGCTTGCCATACGGAGATGCTGAAATATGAGGAAGACGGAACTATAGAAGTACATACCTCTTGGTTCAGGGCATATTCCCTGTTCCCATCTTCATCGGGACGGGTCTCAGCCTCCAGTCGCTGGACACGCTGTTCTTGCTGTTGCAGCTCGCGGTGGTAAGATGCCTCTTCCTTCACCAAACGTTGAAGCGAAGACGTAGCAATTGAAAGAGGCGACGGAGGGGCCATCTTTACTGCACATTTGTTAGTTCATCATGTCACCATGTCACAATATATTGAGGACAGGTGGTGTTGATGTAATCTCGTCCGCCAACTTGTGGATGAAAGGGATAAAACACGCAAAAATGAACAAATTCATAGCTAATAGTTTCCGCCACAGATATAGACAGACAAAAAGCAGCGTGTTATATAGGAGCTGAGGACTTGTCCACGGGGCTTCGAGTCCATTGGGAACTCGCGACCTTTCGTGGGGCAGAAGGACAACCTACCGATATTTTCTCTGCTCTGTCTCTGACAACAATGGAATTTCAAGCACAACGCAAGTGGTAACAGGAGATATGGTCCTGTTCTGAGTTAAATGGTACCCAGCTCTTAGACGAACAACTGTGATGCCATCCACGGATGCGTTTTGCACTGTTTGACTTGGTGGGGAAGTTTGCAGTGAGGGGCAACACGTGACTGCTCCCATACCTACAGGAGCTCTTCGGGAGATATTTCCTCATGACGACGCTCCATTCGAGGCTGGAAGGTAACTATCTAGGCGCATGCTATTATTGAACGCTGAGTTGTAGTTTCCACATTTATTCCAGTTATTCTACGTGCTGCTGGATTGAATAGGCCACGATGTCATAAAGATCGTGTATCATCTAGCTTCCAACTTCAATTGACAGGCAGAGCGCAGGACCTTTTCTTGTATCATATAACCCCATCTCAGTTTGCACACGTAGGCATATATCTTTCAAATAAACCTGAACCCTGACCTTTCCTGGTGGAACAATGTTGTCATGATACCCTGCAATTTGACATCTGGACTCCGCTCCGCTATTATTGTCCTGGCCGATCCTGCTATTCGTCTTACCCCAAAATGGCTTCTTTACAGGAACGAGTGTCTGTGTGTTTCGATCACTTGAAACATTATCGGTTATTTCGTTCGAAACTTCATCCTCCAAATTGTGACCGGTACCGACTAAGTGTGCCTTCAGACAGCTTTCTAATTCTTTCATCGCTGCTGGCTGTCTCCAGAACTCGAGAGTATGCTCTTCGCCGATAAGCCAGATAAGACTGGCGGGGGATCCATCTGGAAAACCAAGAATCTTTGTTTCTGTGGACATAGAGGTGGTCTGGAGAGCTATGACGTTTGACGGAACAAGAAAGAATGTGTTTTTATATAACCCCGTCTGACCGAGGGAGAAAACCAGAGGATTCACGTATGTCTCCAGCATATCTTCGATTCTTCGAGCTCGTGCCTCTTCCAACTGCTTTCCTAGGGAAAACGACGGAGGGCGGCGGGACGACTCCTTCTTCTCTTCTCTATAGACAAATCGGGAGGCATCGAGACTTTCTTCGTACGTTGGTGCAGCCTCATCTTGATATCCGTCCAAGCTATATGATGTGGAAGACATCTTTGCCGAAATTTGAACATGGAAATGATTCAACAGAGAATGATATAGTGTAAGTAATGTGTGGAATAGCGGGTATCGTGTTATCTGCTGTCTTTAAAACAAACAAAGACTGTGGCTTTCTCTGACTGAAGGTTGAGGCAGTCTCATGCGCGAGACATGATCATCCTACTTGCTGAGTATTTGTCTTCCAAATAACAATTAGGTGCTATTTATGTCAGTATTACCAACGCATCCACATTGAAAAAAATTGACATGACATTTTTATTACTAGCATCAAAGAAAGTTATGATTGCATTATGGACACGTTTATCGGTTCCTGAAATATCATATCTTGGTAGTGGTTGCTGAACCATGAACATTGAAGGTGCCCTTCTCCGCACGGTGCCAATCCTACGAATAGTGCCAATTTTAAAAGCCAACTGCAGCCTACAAGATCCCCAAAATAGAGTTTCTTACCCCTCTCTCATGCTCACTTCTGTGGATGCCCGTTATCGAAAGTTGGGCCAAAGAATGGCTGGTCTTTCAGATCCATTCTATCGACCACATACAGTACAAACAGGCAGGTCTAGACAATGGATATGAGTATAATGTTTGTGCTGTCTTCCTTGGATACATGACCACATTTAAGGCCGAGTAGTAGGGAAAATAAAAGAGAATTTCACTTTTCGCCTAGGTTGTCGAACTTCGAGTTTTGAAAAAAGTAGCTTCTAGTCACAGGTATGCACTGCAAGGTCGATTCAGTTCCTTGCAGAATAGTTCAACTTCGGCACCTACCCCGTCGAGAGATCACTCGAAATGCAAAAGACAAAAGAATAGGAATACGCCTTGTAACATCTGTCAAGTAATACTCATAGAAGTAGGTAAAAGAAGCCTCAGAATGTCCAATATGTAAGTATGAGAACTCATAGGTACTGTGGTTGACCCATGCGCAATGGATGAACCGTAGAGTGTATTAGCCTAAATTCGTATTCTGGACTGTACGCTACAAAATATCCTGACGCAAATATGATCACTCCATACTTCTGATAGTCTACGAATACACTGGAGTTAGCATGTATTGTAACCTTGTGGTTTATTTAACAGTCTGTTGAGACCCCCTTTCTGCAGAAGGTTTGTACCTATTCAGAGGAGTCCGTCTTTAGTTAAAAACAGTTCGCCCTCGGTCGTTTTCTTTACACGTCTAATCGATAAAAATACTACTGATAACAAGTAGCTGTCATAATGTTTTGGTGAGTGTCCCCATTAACGGAGTGCAAAAGAGAAAAACACTGCCGCAACTTCATACACCGTGGAATGTTCGTCGTTCAAGTAGGAAGCTGATATAAATTATAACAGGTATAAAACTGCAAAGGTAGGGGAGTGGCTCGTTATCAATGGATGTGGCATGGAGGATGTCCGCGTATGCAAGAAGGCCTTCACAAAACCATGGCAGAAGGTATGTACATCGTCGACTGAAAATTCATGTCACTCTGTTAAGAAAATGACTTTTAGGTCTCCCGTATCTCACTGGTGCCATACAAAATTCGCTACAAAGGTCAACCAAAGACTGTCGAAAAACATGACTTCGATCTCGAAATTGTGTTTACAGTCGCACCCGATGACGACCCTGAGGCACTTAAGAGACATGCTTTAAGTTTTCCTCGGAATGATCCTCGTTTTTCGGTGAATAAGACCGAAAGTGATGGCTCTCGAAGCCATATTTTAAGCAACATTATCGGGGCAGAAGTGAATGCTACTGTTTCTCAGTTCACAATAGAAGAAATATTCAAAGAAAGGGAAATCTTCAAAGATGCAGGTATGCTAAATCCTAACGGTAATACGTGTGAACTACTTGCTAAGCTTAGATGGTACCAGCTATGAGAAACGTCCAAAAGCAATTCCATATTTTCGGCATGAGAGTGTGAGTACTCAATTCGATCGCCTCTAGTAGGAATATTATTCGCTGAGATTTCTCCAGCCTTGGTGCCTGTATTATCCGTATTAGCGACTTTGGCGATTCCTATTTTGCCGATGCGAGCAGGATTTTCAGAGAAGCTGTCAGCACCCAAGCTGAGATTGACAGCGCAGAAACAGAGATGAAGGGTGAAATTGGAAAAGCCAGAATTTTGGCATTAAAACGTCAGGAAACATGCAAGATCATGGCCGAAAGGACCACTCTCGAGACTGGCTATAAAAAGAAAGCAGCGGATGCCGAAACCGAGTTCGCAAGGCACAAACTAGAGCTTGATAATGGCCTCCAGGTGGCTAAAGTGACAGCAAAACATCATTACGACATGACCGAGACAGAACTGCAGAGACAGGTCGAGATGAAAAACGCTGAAAAAGAGCTTGAGCGCTTGAGAGCGTCTGAAGTTGTCAAGAGCAAAGCATCCCGCGAATCAGCACAAGAGAAAGCAGATGCTCGATTGTATGAAGAGCAAAAGGAAGCAGATGCTGCGTTGTACAAAGCAAAGCTCGAAGCCGATGCTCTATGTAAGGCTATCTACTACGATATTATGATATGTTTTGTTGACAGTGTTTGCATAGATTACTACCAGAAACAAGAGGCGTCGGGTATGCTTGAGATGGCCAAGGCATATAGTGCTCTTGTCAATGCTCTTGGAGGGCCTCAGGGGTTCTTACAGTATAGAATGATCGAGAGCGGCACATACGAGAAACTTGCAAAAGCCAACGGACTAGCTATCAATGGACTCCAGCCAAAGATTACTATGTGGAATACTGGTAAGTTAACTAACATCCGAATGTCCGGGTACTCGCCCGCTCTGGACTAGAAAGTTATCGGGAATGTTGAAGCGCCTTACTGAAAGACTCTCCATTTAGGTAACGGAGATAACTCGTCTAATAATCCGATTCGAAACATCCTGCAGAGCCTGCCACCGCTTTTATCTACCATTCACGATCAGACAGGCATTGCGCCGCCATCATGGCTTGCTCGTATGCCCGATAACAAGAGGTCAGAGGAAGACGAATCTCAAGAGATCATCTCCAAGACACCGCTTCTCAACTAATTCCAGGTTGTTTGTTATTGGGTATTTGGTGAAGAGATGTGTCTCGAATTCATCTTGGTCCAGAGCTAAGTTATATCAACATTCTCTATAACCTGGGAGTTCAAGAATTTTGCACCGGATATAAGTATTTGGTTCCTCATTTCTATCATGAAGAAAGAAGTTCTCTGGAATTTGGACCAGCATAAATGTACGGACGTTGTAGTTGCTAGTGTAGGAAGTTCCAGGTGTCCTTTGAATGCCAATGATACCGTAATTTTCTCATCTGCTTTCCCCGCTTTGTGTAGACTTAAGAGCTTCTCTACTTCAGTGAGAGACCTGAGTAAAGAATATTCAAGAATGTGGTAAATAGAACCGCGCTAAGCGAAAGCTATGCCAATATAGTTCTATCACAGAAGATCAACTTCTCATATGTATAAACACCTAAGAACTATTGAAATTATCCCGGAATTGAGAAAACTCGCTCCCGGATAATTCTTTCCACAGTGCGGCGGCAGCGGGTGTCCCTACAATTGGATCGATTTCGTCTAACTCTGTGCCCAATTCATTATACCGATCCTGAACTCGAGATCCATACCTGTTTAAGAATTGAGTCATCCAACGATCCATATCAAAGTTCTTTTCCGTGGTGTTGATTTGACATGCTCTATGAAACGCCCGCAGTCGTGACATGGAGAATTCAAGGAACGGCCAGTATTTTTGGAAATGGAGTAGCATGATGAAATTCTGCTCCAATAGCCTTCGCGCCTTGGTCATTTCCGCATCGTTATTGCTGAAGAGAAGGGTATGAAGATGTATGGATGATGCGACAACTAGGAGGTGCCCATTGACTGGTGACCACAAGCACTCCATCCCCGGCGTCGAGTTAGTATTCCACATGATTTCACTTAATGCCGTAGCATGCGCTTTGCATTGTATAGCATATCGAACGGCTTCATTGTCTATATCCGCGCCAACGGTAGTTGATCCCTTATTGAGAAATTGATAGTAAAGAAGTTGAGATTGGTGATGATAAAGCAGGTGCAGGATGGCAAACTCTCGTCCAAGGCCGGACTTTGCATGGTTCTCTCGGTTACTCAAGGTGTCCACGAGATGACTAGGCAGTTCTCCCATCCAGAGATCCAGCTTGAGTGACAATTCGACAACACGCCCGCGAATCTCAGAGTAAGGAATAGAGATTTGGACCATCTGGTCATTGAGCTGCACGACTTGATTGTGGATCTCAGTCAAAGCGAGCATTGAGCTCCATAGGCCAGATTTCCGAAGTCCCAGCGATTCTATGTCTGCCTCGGATAGGTGACTAGCTGTGTCATCAGGCTGCATTGCGTTGAATGCAAGCTCTTCCAAAGGTCGTCTGAAATTCGAATCATTCAGGCGTCTGGGAATCTGTAGTCGCGACGTGTGCCATGCATCCATCATCCAACACTGCCAAAATACTAACCAACAGAATCAGCATTCCATCTTGATATCCAAATTGACGCACTTACATCGGATCTCGACTTCTCTCCGTATGGGATCAGAACTAAGACAAACTGGCAAGCGCATCATTTGCACCATGCAAATTGCTTGGGAGGACAGCAAGGCGTCCTGATCATTGTCCCCTTCCACGAATGCGACAAATCCCAAGAGCACGCTCCCTTGCAAAGACGAGATATCGATCAGGACTGAGCGCGAATTAAAGGATTTGATAGCTTTCTGGTACCAAGCTTTGGCCCTATCCCAGGGAGGAATATGCCGAAAATAGAGATTCGACGAAAACCTGATTGACCCATCTTCGTTAGACAAGGTGGAAGATTTGATCTCCGAAGGCTTTCACTGACCGAGCCACCAGTGCAATCATCCCGAAAACCAAAAACAACGGTGCCCGTCCCGCGCGCTGGTCAGCAATAAATGAATCTCGATGGAACAGAATATGCTGCTTGTCGTGTATCAAGTCGAAATAGAGATCCACAAGTTCATCACAGACTGTGGCGGGTAGACCATCATGAGAAACCGTAGACGAAATTTCTGTCTCATCTGACAGAATAGTAGAATGTTCAACACTCCGTTCTCTCGGGCGAATTGAAGAAAATCCGTCTAGTTGAGATAGAGGTGCTCTTTGATCTCTTCCCGAGGGAATCTTAGCTAAGTCGCACTTTAGCTTCTTCGACACGCATAGTTTGCATGGTTTCCCAAATTCGGCGATGATGCATTTCTTTTTCCGTGATCTTCTAAATGGTCAACATGTCGTAAATTAATCCAAAGATTCGGTTGTTGCATACCGACATGCAGTGCATGAGGATGTTGGACGCATTGTTACAGTGGAGTACGTAGTGGTATTCTTCCATTGTCCATTAGGAACCGCGAAATCCACTCCATAAGCATACAGGGCGGGATCAAAGTTTCTTGATTGGAAAATGAGGATATATACAACTTTTCCTGGGAGACCTGTTGTCCCTTTGAAGGAATCATGACGGAGAACTCCCGAAATCACGGATCATGTGATCACTATGCGGGGGAAACCTGCGGATTGCTAGAGATTTTATATCGAGTGACTGTATTAGGAAAACCAATTAATTTAAATAATCGGAATTGGGAATTTTCAAATCATAATAAAGTCTTCTCATACAGACTTATACTGAAGTCAAGCATCTACGTGGAGTTCCAGAAAAGCAATATTGATTGACGTGTCGAGTCTACAATAAAAGTGAAACCATCGTCTTCTGGGTTCAGCTCAGCTTCGAAGGACCGAAAACTATTCTCCGATTTTGTGTCAATGTCAGTCACAATGCAGAAATTTGATTTGTCATTCTTAGACGTTGGCAAAGTCCTAGTTAACTTATGGGGCTATTGATTTGATAATAATAGCATATAGTGCAACAGGGATTTGGTTTAGCTGCCACTGGATTACTCGTAGTGTTAACAATGGCTGCTGCATAAAACGCCATACGGTACACCGCAATACATAGTGTGCCGGGCGGGGCAATTTGTTAATTAGGCCCACTGCGACTAAACGGTCCAGAACCCGAACTCTCCTTTCTTGTAAAAACCTAATCTTTCCCGAGATAATCTATTGTTAAAAGGCCTCCGATAAGAGGATCTAACATTATGCACTGAGCACATGAGTCAAATTGCGAATTATATGTTCTCAAACAGCGACTAAAACGAGGATATTAGTTTGCACGATACGATGTTGGATCCAGCAAAGAGAAGACGTCCTATACAATCTTGCACTAGATGCAGGAACAGGAAAGTTAAAGTATCCACCAAGACTTTCATCGCTACATCCATATGGTGAGATCGCTAATTTATACGCAATAGTGCGATCAAGTCAAGCCTTGCCACGCATGCTGCATATCTGGAAGGCCAAACGAATGCACGTACGCTGTACTCAGTCACGAAATAAACTATGTCAGTCAGGAAGATGCCATTGCCGATCTGAGATGGGAAATCAAAGTCTTGGAGAGGAGAATATGGAAAAGACAACAATCTACGACACAGCAAAGCCGAATATCTCGCAGATATCACCAAACCAGAAGCGAACAGGGAACGATACTTCAAACATTCTTCAATTGTATTCGGTCTCTCCCGTTAGACGAAGCAATCAGCATGATCCATCGAGCACGAGCTGGAGATTCATTGGAAGAAATTGTTACTTCTTCAGGGAAAGTATCGCCAGAGCCGTGCCGGACGTATTACTGACGAATATCGCAAGATACAGGATTGATCCGCTACAGCCGCCTGTACCAAGACTATCTTCTCCACATCAGGCCGGTGTCATCACAGATTTCCTTGTCGCACGATTCTTGGATGTTTTCAGCCCAGATCCTAGATTCAACAGCGATACACCCAGAGCATTTCGTCTCGCTGCCAGTACCGCGGTTCCTTCGCGGCTCCTCTATCATGCTTTCCAAGCGGTATCCCTTGCACTGTTTGGAAGGGCATCATTTAATAAATCCGTCGAAAGGGTGGCAGGCGAAACATATGGAGGTGTTTTGAAAGACCTTCAAAGAGCGCTCTATGACCCCGAAGACAGTAAATCGACGGATGTTTTGATCACAGTTGGTCTGATGTTTATCTTCGAAGTTCGAACTCACCACAGTTGGCTTTCGTTGCTTTGGCTAACGCTACTCCATAGGGAATTTGGAAAACGGATGCAAATTCAGTCCTCAGGCATCTAGGCGGTATCTTGAAGTTAGTCGAGTATCGAGGCCCGAAGAGTCACATATCGGATATAGACCACGTATTTTTCAATGACATGCGTTTCTATTTGGTGGGAAATACTCCCTAGTGGTTGACTCAGAAAAGAATATCTAACTTGGGGTTACGTAGGTTGCCACAGCATTGACCACAAGGAAGTCTACTTTGCTCTCAAGGGAAGAGTGGAAAACGATACCTTGGTCGACAAATACAGAATCCAAAGACATTGTCCAACTTGTTCTGGATGAAGCCCTTGAAGTTCCAGGTTACCTAGAAGAATACGATCGGTTCCAAATAGCGCTGAGATCTCGACGGCCTAATACTGATATAAGACTTCTTCGAACGGCTCTGTACTCCCGTGTCAGCAAGATAGAGCAGAGCCTTTATCAGTGGTACGAGTACTGGGTTGAAAACTATGCAAAGGGTCCTCCTGCCGAACGTCTGCCTCAAGATGAGAACCAATTCCCCATATTCCGCTGCCGAGACGATTCCAAATCGACAATTATTGTCCCAACTGTTCTGATATACCCGGATGTTAAACTCGCTCTGGCACTGTGCATGTTCTATGCCGTTATTTTGATCGTATCAACAAATGACCCGCGAGAGACCAGATTGACTGGCCCTAAGGAACAATACGACTTCGCCTGTAGGATTTGCCGCAGCATGGAATTTTGTTTACGGACATTTCCGGGCCAGGCGGTAAATCGTTTAGGCTTTCCATTAAAGGTTGCGTATTCGTTCTTTCCGGACGGAATAGAAAGAGAGTATGTAAAACTGCTATCCACTTTCATTGCGAATCATCGCAATATTCGGTGGTGGGACGATATGAAGGTTTATTGATACTTGAGTAAGATACATCAGCTATATCCGTCAACTACATTCGATTAGTATCTAATCAAGACAAACGCAGCATGATGACTTAGAAAAAGTGCAGTCCCTCGTGGGAGGTCGATCTGTGTTATTATAAATTTACTACACGAAATGGTACGAGATCTACTCAACCAAAGCGCAAGTTTCCAATCTGTATTGGATACTACATAGGCTTTCGTACGTGTTCCATTCAATGATATCCATTTGCCCCTTCCTGACAACCATCTAGCCTCTTTGTCCAGACCTTCATTCCTCCTCTTCCTCCACGATTGGCCCGCAAGAAGTACGGGATAGCAACTACCTCGGTGATATTCGAGTCGTACGTCCACGGTTGTGATCCGTATAAATTAGACCATTTCTTATTGATGAGCTGTTTCCCTTTGGCAATAACAGGGACCACATCGTCAACAGAAGCAATCTTCTTTGGTGACACTTCTCTCAAAGGTGTGTCCACCAGGGCAATATGGTCGACGTCAGCGTCACTGTTATCGATATCCTCGATACAGTAGACAAGGGGCCCTCTCATAATGCATATCTCATCCTTGCCGGTCAAAGGGTTGGCGTAGACTTTACGCGCTTTTATCGGAAAGCTGAGCTTGATCGTTGTATTTGTTACTTGACGAAGGTAAAGATAACCATCCTTGACGTCGCCTTCTGCTGAGCAAGAGAACTTCTCGGCCCAACTTGGTATGCGCAGTGCTAAGGTAGTCGAGCCCTGGACATCAATCTCAACCTCCCCGGACCAAGGCATATCCGTCTTCTGAGAGATGACAACGTCTGTCCCGGGGATTCTGCATTCACTCCCGATGTACAAATGTACTGCCACGAGGTTGTCTTCAGGGTTCGTAGAATATATCAAGGATCCCATCGATCCCAATAGTTTAGCCACATTTGGGGGACAGCAAGCAACTCCAAACCATTTGCTACGGTCCTTGGGCTCGCCGTTAAACGTCCTCAAAACGTTCCGATAGTAGAAGGAATCACCCTCTAGACCAACAGCACCTAGGAATCCATTATAGAGGGCGATCTCCATTGTATCAGCGTATTCACTGTGGAGGTTGAGACGGAGCATCCTCTGGCACCAGTTAATTAGAGCGAAAGTTGCGCACGTCTCAGCATAGCATGTGCCGTCTCGATCAGTATCCCCAAGACAGTACGGAGCACCGAAACCTTCCCATTGGACCACTGATCCCAGACCGCCAGTAACATAGATCTTGTGGTCAACCATATCCCTCCACAGTCGATCTAGAGCGGCTTTGACATCTTTCGCTTCTTCACCAGCGAGTCGCACCAGATCTGTTGCTGCTGTATAGTAGTACATCGCTCGCACAGAGTGGCCCTTGACCTCGTTCGCCTTGATGAGTGGACAATCAGCCTGGTGATAGCCGTAGTCTCGTGGCTCATGGTACCAAGCTTTGCACTCCGGTCCCATATGGTCGTAGGGGTCACCTCCACGAGCTTTGGCTTCATGATCAAAATAGATCTCGTTGTTCTCATCGGCCTGGCCACGTTCCAGGATGAAGTACTTGGCGAGCTTTAACAAAATCTGCTCTCCTGTAAGTTCGTAAAGACGAAGGAGGCCAATCTCTATCTCTTGATGTCCAGGGTATCCACGTTTCTTGCCGAGCTCCGTTCCGAAAATTGAATCAACATGCTTAACTGCCTTCATCACTGGCTCCAGCAGTCTTCCACTTCCAGTGAGTGTCTCGTATGCAACAGTAGCCTCGATGAGATGACCAAGGCAGTACAATTCGTGCATATCGCGTAAATTCGTCCACCGGTTATTGATCCCACGGACTGTATAGTACGAGTTTATGTAACCATCTGGGTGCTGGGCATTCCGGATCATGTCCACGGCATCCTCAACCATCGCCATCATCTCGTCGTCTGGATGTTTGATGAGAAAATAGCACGCGGCCTCCATGACCTTGTAGATGTCGCTATCCCAGAATGGGTGAGGTTTGATCGGGTGGCCCTCTTTCCATGTTAGACAGTACCAATGATCTAAGGATTTCTGCGCCTTGACAATCGCGGGTATTGTTTTTTCACGAGAGCATTGTTGCATTCGAGACCAAAAAGGGGACGTTATGTCGACGTTGCGAACGTCAACGTTGTGGAAAACCATATTGGCAAGATCTTGACAAGTCCATGGAATCTGCTTCTTCGCAATCTGTTGGTATCAGGACATGGAAAGGATTGTCCTATTACATATATTTAAACGACTACGGCCTGTTATCTATGAGCGGAGACAGTGACATCTAGTTCCAATAGTGACTGGATTGAATTATACCGGCATCTGTCAGAATCGTAATCCCGGGTAGCGGGGTTTCTCTTACCATGGATGGGCAAATCATCATGGATGACTGCCGTCAATTCCGCCTCATAAGAAGACAGAGCCGTGCCTACATGTTTTATCGCGCCAACTCCGTTGACGTTGTTGATAAATTGGATCGCTAGCTAGCTCAGAGGATGCGGTCCAGATCTTGGAAAACCACGAGTACCAGCATTACTTCCCGGTTGGACCCACTAATTTCGTTCTCAATGGGATATGGTGACTGTTGCTGCACCGTACCTTTTGTAAGGAACTTCGTCTAAGTATCCAGGACGATGGCGATGATCATCAAAATACGCTAGGTAGGCCTTCCCCGCGTCGGGGCTTTTTGCTTCTGATTGGCTCTGATGGCGGCTTTCGCGCGGACATCCCGATCACCTGCCTGCTCTGGCTTGAATGTTTCTCGACAATCAACCAAGGGTCTCTGAACGGCTCCGCTTCCGGCCAGCTCTGTTATAAAAGAATTAACCGAGTGCTCTATTTTCCGGGAAGCTTTCGGTAAAATATGTTGAGGTTGGTTCCAAAGTCGCAACTGTGGAATTCTACTGTCAATCTGTCTCGTGATTGGCGGTTACGGGGAGAAGAATATTTGCCCCCTTGGTCTAATATTCGTTTTCTCCTGCCTTACACATCGATTAGTTTCTCCCCGAACACCTAAAGGAACCACAGGAGGCTCGTGTTGGTGGATATCAGCTGTTCCCCCGCAAAATATATACCCTCGGGCTTGGAGACCTGTTTGCGGGGCCCCGGATTCGTGATTCGAACACGGAGTTCGCGCATCTTGGTTGTATGTCACGAATTATCTTACAACCATCTCACTATTCGTGTATGACCGATGTAGTATGAGGTGTGAAGGCTGTGACAGAATATCTCCCACCGTGTGTAAAGGGCTGGAATCCTCATTCGAGCCAATGTGTCTTACAACGTAGAATATGGTTTTTTCTTCTTATTCTTCAAGGCAACAAGGTTAATAGCTCTTCTGTGGTGCCAGATATGGTCGTAATATGAGACTCTATTCCAAGACACGCTCACGCTACAGACTAACACGAGTCGGGCCAATGAGCAAGTAATAGCCCAGCGAACTTAAAACTAGCCGGAGGCGTATAGATCCTAGCCATGTCGGTCATGAGTGATCCAGGGTCTATGCAGGGCGGATACCTGGTCTTCCATTGACTATTTATTGGAATCCCTCTCTTCAAGGACGAGGACTATGTTCGTTTTTGATGTGATATTATGCTGCATAGTCAATTGTAACCCTTTTCACGGTGAAGTTTCATGGGTTTCAGTGAAGAATTGATTTCACTTATCCCATAATGGCTGAGACTGTCGTCCCTCCTAAGCTTGAGACCTTCGAGTCAAACAATCCGGAAGCTGTTGAACTTCTTCGACGAGCGCAAGAAAGCGATGCAGCTGACAGACAACTAACAGTACTTCAAGCCTTGAGGAAGTATAAAAAGGCAGTTTTCTGGGCTGTTTTATTATCCACCAGTATCGTCATGGAAGGATACGATCTGGTCATGGTGAGTACTGCATTCGACAGTGATTTCATAGAGCTAGCGGCAGTCATATTGATATCCCCATTTCTAGATCACTTCGTTCTTTGGCCAGACGCAATTCAAAGAGCGATTCGGGGTTCGTGATCCTGCTACGGGTCAAAAGTACATCACTGCCGCTTGGCAGTCCGGGCTGTCAAATTCATCGCTCGTGGGTCAACTGGCAGGACTCCTAGTCAATGCATACAGTCAGGATCGCTTTGGTTGTCGCATTACAATGATGGCGTTTATGACCTGGATGGCTCTGGTCATTTTTATACCGGTCTTCGCGCCGTCCTTGTCCGTCTTTGCTTTCGGAGAAGCACTCTGTGGAGTATCATGGGGTGTCTTTCAGGTTAGTACAGCAATGTAATTTCGTGAGTTATCCAGCTAATCAACCTAGACACTCTCAACTGCCTACGCATCTGAAGTCGTTCCCACGGTTCTTAGGCCCTACCTTACTGCTTACGTCTGCATGTGCTGGGGTGCAGGTATTCTTCTCTCTTCTGGAGTTGTTCGTGCAGTAGCAGGGATCCAGAGCGATATGGGGTGGAGGCTTCCTTTCATCCTCCAATGGGTCTGGCCTATACCACTCATTATCGCGGCTTATTTTGCCCCTGAATCTCCATGGAACGCAGTCAGGAGAGGCAAAATTGAGATGGCGAGGAAGAGCTTAATGCAGCTCTATCAGGACACGCCCGACAAGGAACACGTTGTGGATTCAACTCTCGCCTATATAAGATATACCACAGATTTGGAGGATTCTGAGACAGCCGGTGCAAGTTTCCTGGATTGTTTCCGTGGGACCAATCTGCGACGGACAGAAATTGTAAGCATTCCAGTTGCCGTGCACGTTCACATTAATAACAGCTGCTGATTGATGACTTTCTTTCCAGAACTGCGTGGTTTGGGCAGCTCAAATTCTCTGCGGCAATGCCATCCTCGCCTATTCAGTCGTCTTTCTCGAAGCTGCTGGTTTCAGTGAAATCCAAGCATTCGATGTCAATATCTCCCTTTCCGCTTGTTACATCATCGGTGGTATCATTTGCTGGTTCCTCTTCCCTCACTTTGGGAGAGCGACAATCTACATGACAGGCCTGACATGCATGTTCTTCTGTCTCGTGACGATAGGCGGTCTTGGATGGGCCAGTGGAAAGAACGTCGAAATGGCTATTGGCATCCTGCTAGTCATTTCAACGCTTATAAATATGATTGCTATTGGTCCCACTTGTTACCCGATCGTGGCAGAGACACCTTCAGGAAGACTGAGGTATAAGACGATTGTCATCGGGAGGTTTGTGTATAACCTCACACAAATATTCCAGAACTGCATTACACCCCGAATGCTCTCCGCGACATGTAAGTCTTTTCCTCGGTAGGAAACTATCCAGACGCACAAATTGACACTCATGTTTCTAGCTTGGAATTGGGGAGCAAAAGCTGCACTTTTCTATGCTGGCACCAATCTTCTCTGCAATATCTGGTGCTGGTTCCGCTTGCCGGAGACAAAAGACCGGTCTTTCGGTGAGATCGATCTGCTCTTTGAGAATCGCATCCCCGCCAGGAAATTCAAGTCTACCAAAGCCGATCGTAAGTTTCTCAAACTGCTGTCGCTCTTAATGTTAAAGCCATTATTCTAACAAGCGATAATAGAGTTTGTGCACCAAAGCAGCTATATTGCAAAAGCGGATTCTGAACATATGGAGACTGTTATCTGATAATGTTTGTTTTTGTTGTGTTTTAAAGTTAAGGTTATGCTCCAAGTTGTCCACAATGTCTCTGCGCTGACGGATGCGCCGTACATAAGTACTCCGTTATTAATCCAGCCCGCTTACTCTTCAATTCACTCCATAACTGCTTCGGAGACCCTTATGTGGACATTTGTCACGAAACTTTATCTCGACCAGCGCTCAGCTTCAGCCACGTAAAAGGCGCCGTTCAGCGACCACGCGGGGGGCCTTAACGTCGATCCTTAGCTACAGAAAGCTTATATACCTTTTGCCAGGCCATCTTTTTACTTTTCTCAAGTCTGTCCATTTAGGAGCACAGTGTCACCATCTTCTTCAATTAATCCAAGCTTCTACAGTACACACCGTCCAACTGAAAGTAAGTCAACCCGATCAGTAACGCGCTACACACAGCGTATAACTAACCAGTACTTAGCGTCTATCTAAGCTCCATTTTGACCTCACAACCAAAAATGGCTTCCTCCTCACGCATCTCCCAATCCCGCGGCCTCCGCATTACCACTGGAGCCCTTGGTACTGTTTGTCTCGGCCTCGGCCTTGTAGACATCATGCGACCTGGAGATGCACTCGCGCTCCTCGAATTCAATACCCTTCCTTCAGGCGCAGATCAGAGACTTGCCAACGCTTTGCTATCTATGGTTGGTGTCCGGGACCTCTTCATGGCTTTCGCTATATATGCCGCGTCTTACTTTGGTACCAATAAGACGCTTGGCTGGATCCTTTTCGCTAGCGGCGGGGTGGCATTCGGCGACGGCCTGATCGCCCGCGCACATGGCTTGAGCTTCTTGAATCATTGGGTTTTTGTGCCTATTGCAGCGGTTATAGGCAGTGCTTCATTTGGCCTTTTTGACTGATTTGTGGTCATGAATATGGGTTATTAAGACCTGTTGGAACGAGAATAAGTGGATCGAATCTGCATATTCTAAGTACGACATTGCAGTTGATAATTAAGGCAATTAACGCAGTTTGAATTCTGCGATTTGACTTTGCTGGCTTGATCCTCAATATTTGTGAATCAAGATATGCTTGTAGCTACATTTATACTAGGCTGGACAGGGTTAACCCTAAGTTCCCTTGAAGTGAGACCCTAAGTAGATGATGTCTTGCAATTGTTTAGTCTCTCTTCAATCCGACTTTTCCAACCTTACGTAGTCCCCAGGCGCCAATGCCAGACGCCAAGACCATCATTCCAAAACAAGTCCAAAAGACAGCTCGATAACCGATCATTAGGGCGTCAGGGGAACTTTTGTTTTCGTAGGGAGATTCCTGGGTTACGTTCGCTGAGATGATAGCGAAGACAGCGAGTCCAATAGATGTGCCAAATTGTGCAACCGTGTTGAAGACAGCGCCTGCGAGACCCTGAGTCTCTGTGGTGAACGCATCCGCAATGATCAAGTTTGCTACCGTAAAGATCACTATGATGATATTAACACTAGTACTGATGAAGGGGGAGCAGAAGAATTACCGTCCGCTGAAAGGGGGCTTAAAAGCATCGCCCAGAAAGCACAATACCACCAGGACCACCTCGGGCCGATAATAGCCATCAACAATGGCGAGCCTGCACTGAGGATTGTAGTGACAAGGACCAAATGATTGGCCTTCAGGCGATGTACCATAAGTCCTGTTCCAAGGTTGAGGACACTGCCAATGAGTACATTTGGGAGGAATCGAATGGCTGCTTGAATTGGAGATAACTTCTGAACTTCCTGGAAGCTAGAGTACCGGTTAGCGACTTCTATATGGCTGACGGGTATGTAAACGCACAATAGACTCATGAGAGTCTCGACACCGTTCAGAACAGCCCAAGAAAGAAATATCATCACGCAGATGGTAGTGAAGCCAGTGTTTCTCCACAAGGAGTTCGATATCAGCACAGACTTTCCTCTCTTCTCTCTCCAGTTTATCCAGCCCAAGAATAAGGGGATCTCGACAGCAGCAGTACAGAGCAAAACAATGTTTTCTGCATGTTGGATTTTAGACAGATCATCAGTGATAATCCTACATTTTAGGTTAGCAATATCTCGAGGAGGCAGTGTCAAGGTAAAGCATTACGAAAACACATATGATATAAGTCCCAAGCATGAGCTGGACAGAAGTATTCCAATCCAGTCGATCTCAGTGCGGAGTCTATGAAATGTAAAGCGTCCCCGAGGTTTGTCCGCCGGCAACTTGAAGAAGTTCACAGCCGTCAATATGAAAGTAATTCCAGTACAGAGATAGTATCCAAATCTCCATCCAAGGGGTGAGTCTTGGAATAGTCCGCCAGAGACAAGGCCCAGGGAGAATCCGAAAGGTTGGCCGAGCCCCAGGCAAGCGAACCCGATATTTCGCCGTTTTCCCGCGGGCATAGAGTTAGTCAAGATACTAAACATTGTCGGCAGACACATGGAAGTCGCAATCCCTTGAAATGTGCGAAATACGATCAGTTGAATACCTGTTTGAGCTACACCGCAGCCCAGAATAAACGTGCCCAGTAAAAGACAGCCGATAAGATTCACCATTCGGTTTCCAAAGAAGTCTGCTAATGAACCGGCCAGCAGAAGGAAGCAGCCATTTGCAAGACTGCCACAACTTAGTCGGTCTCTTAATGCGCAACCAAGGAGAGACTCACGAGTACACGGAGGCTGGCCTACCATCTCGTCGATATGGTTAGGATGCGTGATGTTCATTCTAACAATCGTTCACACTCACCATAATAGTAAGTTATCCGGCAGTTCCAAATCTGCTGCGATCCCGGGCAGACAGATAGTTAGCAGACCGCTGCTCATGCTTCCGATGAAAGTGACGCCTGTAAGTGTAGTAATCAGAAGGACTGCCCGGCTTCGAGAGAGGACACCATTCTGGACTTGGTTGGTATACTCCGCAGGAACCTGACCTTGTGTTAGGATCACACTGGGCCTATAATCCTCTTGGGTTCCCTGTTGATGGCTATACCTGCAAGATATGAGATGAGTCATCTACTCCCAAGGCAGTCAGCTGCGTCTGAGTGTGAACGCTGGTGGCCATTTCTCGATCCAACACTCAAATACTTCAATTATACGACGAAAATGACAACGGTCAGGGTTTCAGGCGGTCATCACAAGCAGATACAATGTCTGGATCGTTCTGCTGGTCTCTCAAAGTCGAAGCGGAGATGGCAACCAACTAGTGACTAATGTATTGAAGGAAGCGAGCGGCCCGCTTTCTCTATATACTCCGGAGTATTGTACGCAACATGCCAACAGAGATGACAGTATTGATTTCCACATATCTTTGAATTCAGAAATGACCGAGGAATACCGCATTTTAATATCAAGACAACGCCTATTTATTGTGGAAGATAACAGAATGAAAAGACAAAACACAATTAATGATGTCGGGTCGAACCCGCTTCAAATACTGTAATCGGACAATCTTCCTCTTTTTGGATCATACATCTCTTGTGACTCGCGTAGTCCATAAGCGAGGCTAGGGTAATAAACCATGCCAGGTCCATAAAATAGAGAGAAGTCGATTCCGTTGTGTCAAATCTGTGCCATCTGGAGGAATACATCGAGGGAAAGCTGTTCGTCCTGCTGAAGAAATGACTGAGCCATGCGTCACACGTGACATCCATAAAGGGACTAGCGCCGCCCCTCTCGG
Organism: Paecilomyces sp. PK2413; assembly: GCA_023624055.1. NCBI lineage: Eukaryota > Fungi > Ascomycota > Eurotiomycetes > Eurotiales > Thermoascaceae > Paecilomyces > Paecilomyces sp. PK2413. The sequence continues at coordinate 274,453 of JAMADQ010000003.1, forward strand.
CGTCCCTGCGGATTGTCCTCGACCGCCTTCAGCCACTGTAATTACATAGCGCCCGGAGTGAATGTACTCAATGACAGTTATTGCTTTGTTTCAATTGACGACATTCACTAGATTTTTGCATATCAGCCAGCCTTCTTCTTTTTAATTATAAATATTCGACTTCCAATTTAATCTATTTCGCACACAACTTCTACATGCCATCCTCTCTCCCGCTGTCGAGTGTCCTACAACCACCACGATGGCGCCGCAATCGCTCTTACAGCTGTGCACGAAGACCGCGATAAGGAGCGTCAAATGTAAGCACGCACCACACACCCTGCCGCACTTGGTTTGGTTCTAACTTGATTGCTAGATTTGAAAGATATCGGCGAACTTCCTTATTCTCTCGCAAGACCATTTCTCCTCAAGGTCGAAAGCCCTCAGCAGCTGGTAAGCCAGAGCGCCCAATCCCCCATATCCCCATATGAGTTCCGCAGCTAAAGGCACATCACACAGAGGTCGATCGAGTTGCAGTCGCCCCATATCATGAAGGATGATAAAGAGCTCTGGCTAGAATTCATCAAACGAGATATTCCCTCTTGGGAGCGATTTGAGTTACCAGAGGAGTCCAATTGTTGGTATGACGTCTATTGCGACTTGCAGGAACAAATCTCCAGAGAAGTGGATAGGGATGCAGAAGCGATGCATATGGCTCTTCAGCGGATCAATGCGCAACGTGCGGAGCAAGGCGCCAAACTCGTGAATGATAAATCAGCCCGTCTTCTCCCGAAGGAGCGGCCTACGGAGGCACAGAAGTACGCAATGTATGATCGCAAGATGGGTGGCATCGCTCCTGTTTTTGTTTCGACTGTTGGAAAGCCTTGCTTGGATCCGCTGTCGGCCCCCAGGTGGACTTACGAGAGGCCCGATATTCCTCGAGAGACCAAGAAAGTGAAACCGGCAGGCATATTCGCTCCTGTGAAAAGAAAGAGTAACTTGGCGATTCCGACCCATCGCCTAAAAAACAGAGCCTCCCAAATCAAACAGGCACCTCGTTCACTTGTTGAGCAACACAAGCAGCCTGCGCCACCAAGAGTCGTCAGGCATGTCAGCTCTCCTGTCTCTACTTTGTCTAAACCAACGGCTGCCTTTGCGACTGCAAAGCCTGTTTCCTCTAGTCCTTCGAGTTCGGATCCATCGCTACTTGAGAGAGAAGCGAGACTCAGGGCTCTCACCTCGAAGAAGTCGGGCGTGCCTGCCACACAGACAACCCCGAAATCCGTATCTAAGCCGACGATCAAACCGTCTATTCAGATGCCTCCATTGTTCGCAACTTCTCCAACCATCAAGCCTACTAAGGCTTCGTCTCCTACTGTGACTGTGAAGCCAACTCTGTTTTCGCCGTCCTCTTCATCCAAATTCAAGTCCATCGAAGAGCCTTCATCGACCGAACCAGCAGATTCTCCGCCTGCGACCACTACCACGCCCTCATCTGAGACGAAGAGATCCGCGAAGAAGCGCGCTGGCTCATTTTCTCCTCCAGTGATGGGCTCCCGCAGAATGTCGGCCAGTCCATCTCCACAGCGCCAGCTCCCTCTCGAAGACAACGTGGACACTGGTACGGGAGACCCATCCGACTCTCCACAGGCCCGCCCTATGGTGATCAAAAAGCGACCTGCACCCAGCATTTTCATCCAGCCTAAAAGGAAGAGGGTTGCTTAAACTACAGCACAGTTGAGTGCACATATCCTTGTTCCATTTTATTTAAAGTGAGTGGACGGCGTATGGTTTTATTCCATGTTGATTTGCGAGGTGGCGGTTTCGGATGAGCTATTGATTCGCTCAAGCATTTGTTGCGGCGCAGAACTGTTGTTAGGTCTTATGATATCCGGGAGCGACTCTGCATCTACTGGTCTTTATTCTCTTTCGGTTATGGAAAAGCTCAAGGTCCAAGGTTTCACTTGATTTCATATGGCGCTGTGGGGACCGGGCGTGCATTTTAAAGCTCATGATTGCTCTCTATTTTCTTTAGTTTCAAGGATTAGATTATGGCTGGCCTCCAGGGCAGAGGATGCATGGGGATTTATTTCAGCACAGTACCATATCACAATCACAGAGGATCTAAGCCTCATGGATGTTTTGAACTAGTGTAATTAATAACATCAATGGTATTCCGGTAATACATAAGTTAATGGCAGACCGCATAGCCGTACCACAGTCCCTCCACGCAGCATCGAACGGGCACCTATGCGCGACTTGAGGACTGACACAGGTCTGTCATGAGTCCTCGTCGATAACCATCATCTTATGCGCTGCTCCGTAACAAGGGTCTCTTACTGCCTGTCTCATCCAGATGAGGATCTCGCATGTGGCCCCTGTGATCCCTCCTTAAATTTCATATTGCGATTCATCTCCGCTTATCAATCATTCGAATCACTGCGAAGCACCTCCACGCAGGGCAAGAACCAGATGTAGTGTCGCACCACCTTCGAGATTGTATTCAGCAGCAGTCTTGTCATCCGCCCTATACCATTATTCGAACACGTCAGTAAGACCACGATTTTTCACATCCAGCTAGTGTCTTCTATCTCCGATCTCGGATATTCACTCACATCTGCTTTCCGCCAAAGATCAGACGCTGCTGGACGGGAGGAATGCCTTCCTTCTCTTCGACACGCTCCTTTATCCGAGAGACCTAGACAGGTCAGTATGAATATATATTCCGTAGTTCACGATGCGATATGGGAGCGAGGTTTGTAAGGCGCTGTGTACGAAATTCGTTTCGTTCTGTGTAATTCGAACGGAGAGGTCGCGACAGGTCAAGTACCTTGTAGTCAGGCTCGATATCGAGCTCGATTTCCTTGCCGGTGAGAGTGCGGACCCTAATTTATAGAAATGAAAATGTTAGCAACTTCCTACGAAGTTCGTGGCCAGAGGTCGATGGTGCTGCTTCGCAGGCAGCTCCCCGACACTTGAGAGTGATTGGTAAGAGAGAACGCGCAAACTCACTTGATCAACATCGTGGAAAGTGACTAAATAGAACGGTCTGCAGACGTAGAACTGAATGGGTTGAAAGCACGACGCTAAATTGGAAGAAAACGCAGAGAGAAAGTGAAGCGCGGCGTGGTATGGCTAATGCTGTTATGAGTACCGGGATAGCTGTCGGAGGTAGTTGGCGGGGTTAAGTGGTGGGATGTCATCAACGGGACAGGCTGCGGCGGCGCCGGCCTCCATACTGGCGGGGGATCATTTTGACACTACAGATGTCTCACACTGTAGCATACTTATATTATTGCGGCTTTGTATATACAAGGTGCCAGGGGCTTTTTTATCATTATTCTCATCTATATTGTGTTCACTGTAATATACAAAGATTATCATCTAACCACAAGGGTTCGCTGCAGCTACGGATATATATATATAAATCTACCCACTTCGGTTCCGTTCTTCTACTCAGCTTCCTATTTGCGAGCCGTCTAATGTAACCACCCGAAGAATTCTTATAATAGACTCTCCTTATACCTCCCCTCTCCATTCCTGAACCCAGTAGACTAGACGACGTATCTCGACCCTACACTTTCAGCCATGGCGGAACGAACTGCCCTATATCAGGACTTATCTGGAACCGTCACCCCGCTTCCGGAGGGAAGCAACCCTTACCAGCCACTTATACTGGCTTCGAATGACGATCCTGTATATTCTATATGAATGACACACAATTGCCAATTTCACCTACTAACATCGATTTAGGTGGAGCTACAAGCACGCTATGAGACTCATCGCTCGACGAGAAACGCACTACAGAAAGCGAAGCTTCTGGACCCGAGCTTCGGGGGCTTCAATTGCGATGAGATCCTTGCGAAGTTGGATGGCCCAAAAAGGGACCCTGGATTCGTAGACTCAAGACATTGTCTGGTATTTTGGGCACGGCCGCCACAGCATATCAAGGCAATGATTGATATGATCCAACGAGAGATTCGAGAGGTTGCTCCAAGTCAGTATTTACTGTTCCATATTGCTTCATAACTCAGTTACTGATAAGCATACTCAGCACTTTGGTTCGCACCGCCGGAGAATCTCCATATGACAACCCTCGAAGTTGCGAACACGTTAACCCGCGAACAGATCGAGGAGCGTGTCAATGTTCTGCAACAGGCAGGCGTAGTGCCCGACATTATCGACTACACTTATGATCATCGAGCACGTCTTATCAAGCCCATGGTGAGCTACGACGCGTCCGCGATGGCTCTTAGCTTTGTTCCAGCAGCAGGAGAAGCGACGGGTCCAAATCGTAGCGCAGAGGATGACCGATATACTTATCATCACCTGCGCCGGGATGTCTACGACAAGACTGTCGAAGCCGGCGTTAAGATTGGTTCTAGATACACTGTGCCATCCGCGCATATTACAATTGCTCGATTCATTACCGAGGATGGGTTTTTGGTCAATGGTGCAGGAGAAGGCTCGAATCGAATCGCACATGAGCGGGTGAAGGAACTTATTGAGAGAATAGAGCAGATCAATGAACGACTGCAGAATGAATTCTGGCCCCGCGAAGACGGTTCTATCAAGCAGGGCGGGGAATGGATCGTGGGCGAGGAGAAGGGTCTGGATTTCCACAAGGGGACGCTCTGGTATGGGAAGGGCGAGAGGATTGTTATAGGCAAGGGATTTTGAGCTTATGTCTAGATGTATGTACTTCCACTTAGAATCATCTATAGAGAAGAAGTAGACAAGATTTGTGAGGTGTGAAGTTCGTGTGAAGATTACTTAGAGTAAGGGATCCTTCTCCTGAAGAGTGAGTCGTTATAAAGTTGTCAAAATGGATGATGGAAATAAATATTCTTTTAGCAGATCAATTAATACAAAAAGCAACCGACTCCACAACACAATATGAACCAGGTATCAAAAAAGAAAGATGATGATGGACTGTGCAGTTGGTCTTGGCATGGCGGAAAGGGCTGCGTCACCCGATCCGGTTAGCGTGGGCCGGATAGGGCCTAAGCGAAGGAAATCCCACAACCCACGGCCAAGGGCTCTTGATACCTCGACCGAGACACCCAACGACCACCAACAACCAGCGATCCGGCCAAATCAGTCAAAATGGTAAGGATGACCTTTCATTACTTTTCTGTCGCTCTTGGAGTGCTTTATGAGATGGAAACTGCATTCGAACGGGACGAACGATCTTCGGGAATTTGCGAGCTCGAGTGAATGTTTCGATAGAAGGCGTGCGACGACCTCGAACATCGATCAAAAAACTGGTGAACGGAGCAAGGACGATGATATGACGAACTTTGTATCTCGACTGCAATGTCTGAGTTAATTATCGGAATGGCGGGCTTCGATAATTCGAATTGTTACGATCTTGTTTCCTCGATGTGTGCGCAGTCGTCATGCAAAATTCAAAGCTTCAGCCAATTTCGACTTCCCGGTCGTTTCGGTCTTCGTCGCATCGAACGACAGAAGCAGGACGGCGTATTCGATAGTTGGAGGGGCTTGGAGATATTGGATCGGATTAGCAGTGCAGAGAGACATTGTTGAACGGACGCTGACATCTATGCCTCCATCAGGTCAACGTTCCCAAAACCCGCCGGACGTACTGCAAGTCCAAGCAGTGCCGCAAGCACACGCAGCACAAGGTCACCCAGTACAAGGCTGGAAAGGTAAATACCGCCCGGCACTCTCCATCGTGGAATTACTTGGTCGGACATGTACTCATGGCAATTCGTGATTTTCAGGCCTCGCTGTTCGCTCAGGGAAAGCGTCGTTACGACCGGAAGCAGAGCGGTTACGGTGGTCAGACCAAGCCCGTCTTCCACAAGAAGGCTAAGACCACCAAGAAGATTGTGCTCCGTCTGGAGTGCACTGCTTGCAAGACCAAGGCTCAGCTGTCTCTGAAGCGCTGCAAGCACTTCGAGTTGGGGTACGTATTTCCGGACATGAAAATGCCATTGAAACCATGTGCTGACGAGCATTTCTCTACAGTGGTGACAAGAAGACCAAGGGTGCTGCTCTTGTCTTCTAGATTTGTGGTTTCCTTACTTCGGCTCTGGGTCTCCTGCATTGCGCAAGCGCTCTACTATTATAATGGAGGGCATACGATTTTAGCAATGAAAAAATGAATAGGAATTCAAATTACATATGAGTCAGAACCGTGCCAACTTGACGAGTCTGTAGCTGGCGTGCGATGAGGTCTTGGAATAGAATGTTTCTATCCTTGCTAGTTCGGTGTCATTCGTACTGGACGAGAGGATTCTTGGGTTCTTCACCCACCATACTTATTTCTACTGAACCCATCCATTAGCAGAGGATCCGGGATCAGTCGCTGCTGTCGGGCATTCACCCTTCTGCTCAATAGCTGCTAGGGAGATAAATGAAGCAGAGTCGAGTATACATTCAAGAGATCTGTCGGGCTTGCCTGTCTCAAAGACACGCCAGTTCCATTTGGAAGAAATAGCTAGTCATTGATACAAGCCATCGTACACGGCTTCCGCTTTGCCCCTAGATGGGATGCTTCAGCCATTTCGCCCTAAAGGAACATGACAGAACTTTATGCTATTACGACAACCCCTATTTGACCAATAATGTCCGTCACGAATGTCATCTGAAAGCACAAGTTCTACTCATTGTCCACTTGCCAAGATACAGCTTAAAATCCTCTGTAATAAGGCCTCCCACTAACATATTGGCACAATGATCATTGTCAGAAGACGGCCCAATCGCATTAGCGCGGAACCTCTTCCTAGTACAACGTCCTGGTAGCTGAGCTTTGGCATGGTCTAGAGCCCCTGGCACTCCTCTTATGTACATGCTAGCTGGGATAGCTCATCAACGTTGTTCCAGTCATTTCCAATGCTTGTAGAACCCCACTTTTCGTCTCTAAAAGCACAATACGGAGATGAAGCATTGAAAAGCGGGGAGGTCTGATCGTCGTCGTATTTGACAGCCATGTTTTCTCCGCAGTTGTCATGATTGTTTCGGATAGGAATTTCAATCTACTATATTCTCCTATTGTTATCAACAAAATTTGACTAAAAGGCAAGAAATAACTTCACGATTGTTGCTCCTGTCAATGAATAACAGTATATCAGACCACTGATTGTGACGTTTTTCATCGTTCAAATCAGCAGCTCGTGCCATATCTATTCGTCCGTGCGGGATCCCGCTGTCAACGTCTCTCGTACATGGATGACAGCTGCAGGTGGCCTATTTGAGGAGACAAAGGAGACTCGCCGTGGCACGCTATCAGCGTATGTTAAGGAGCCGTTGCATACACGAGGCGTTGAGGCGTTCCCCATTAGCCTTGTATCCTAGTTCTAGTCTAGTCACTCTTCAGGTCACCGTAAGTCTAATATGTATGACAGGGCTGGGTCAATGCGCAGTCGTTCATTCCTAGTATTGCACAACCGGGCGTTTTAATACAAGTAGACATGGCCTCTTGTAGTATTTTTCTGTCTCTAAAGGAATAAACTGAGGGCTGGGCAATAATTTTTGGCGTGGTTCAAACATTGCATTGAACAAGATCTTTGCTTCACGAACGAGTTTCTCAGCAGCACAGCAATAGAAAACAGAAACAAAAATGGCTCTAAAAATGCTTCTTATTCCTATATCACTCATACTCTTCACTTTTATCATTCGCGTTCTGCGAATAGGCCGTCGACCGAAAGACCTCCCTCCAGGTCCGCCTACATTGCCCATCATAGGAAATATCCATCAGGTAGGAGAATATAACCTCTGAAACAACCTCTTTCCTCACAATAACGTTAATCAATACTAATGAAACGCAATACAACTAGATGCCCACTCGAGATGTGCACAAACAGTTTCGGAAATGGGCCCAGGAATACGGTCCTATATACAGTTTGATTCTAGGAACGCAGACATTGATCGTCTTGACAAGCGACCAGGCGGTGAAAGACCTGCTCGATAAGAGGAGTGCTATATACAGCGACAGGATGGATATGTATATCGGTATGACATTGTGCTCGGGAGACTTGAGGATGCTTATGATGGTGAGTCGATCCTCACACTTCGATGGTCCAGCGGCATTAGTATATCTTAGACTAAACTACTGGAAACAGAGATATGGTCCTCGATGGAGAATGGTGAGTTTTATTTATAAATGTGTCTCTTTTCTGCGACTCCGAAGGAATCCAAATATTTGACCGTAAAATGTATGTACATACATTAGGTACGAAAACTAGCCCACAGCCTCCTGAACATCAACACCGCTCGATCCTACGTTCCGTACCAGATGCTAGAAAACAAACAAATGCTATTTGAACTCCTTACCGAACCTAAGGACTTCCTACATCACATTCGTCGATACTCAAATTCTCTGACCACAAGTATGATCTTCGGGTATGCCAGATCAATCCCCTGCCGAATGAGTTCTACCATTCTCACATAAACCCTCCTATTTGCAGTTGGCGAGCCCCCACCTACAATGATCCAGACATCCAGCAACTTTTTGACGGCTTCGAGAAATTCGCTGTCATAAACCAAACTGGCGCCGCAGCTCTTCTCGACTCCTACCCCTGGCTTCGCATGCTCCCCGACTGGCTCCTCCCAACACAGAAATACGCGAAGGAGCTCCATGTGCGCGAAAAGGAACTCTACCTGCGCCACTGGATGGATTGTAAAAAGTCCATCGTCGAAGGGACAGCGAAACCATGTTTCTGCGCGACAATGGCGTCGATGCAGAAGATCGAAGGATTCAGTGATGAGCAAGCGGCATATATCTCTGGGACGTTCCTTGAAGCGGGATCAGATACGACTTCGAGTACGCTGTACGGGTTCGTGCAAGCTATGGTGTTGTTTCCGGAAGTGCAGAAGCGGGCGCAGGAAGAGATTGATTCCGTTGTTGGTGACACCAGGCTACCAACTATGGAAGATGAGCCTAGGATGCAGTATATTCGGGGGTGCATTAAGGAATCGCTTCGATGGATGCCGACGGTGCCACTTGGAGCGGTTCCTCATGCAGTAACGCAAGATGATTACTATATGGGATACCGTATTCCTGCTGCTGCAGGGGTGATCAATAATGTCTGGGGAATTCACCAGGATGAACGCCGTTATCCTAATCCTCGCCGTTTTGATCCCGATCGGTTCAAAGATGACTACCAAACGGCCTATGACGCCGCGGTTAACCCTGACGTTTCACAGCGGGATCATTTCACATTTGGTGCGGGACGTCGTGTCTGTGCTGGGACACATGTAGCTGAACGGAGTCTTTTTCTGGCCATTTCACGAATGCTGTGGGCATTTGATATCAAGCCAGAGATTGATGAGGCAGGTAACCCGATACTGCCTGATCAGGACAAATTGACCCAGGGTTTCGTCGCTATGCCAGAGGAATATCAGTGTAGGATCATTCCTAGAAATGAAAAGCGAGCACTACTCGTACGAAAAGAGTGGGAAGATATACAGGAGCTGCTCGAGCCGACCACAAAACAATGGAAAGACATACCAGAAGGCATGGCGAGGAAAGGAATAACCAAGGATTTTCAATAGCCATGAACACTCTGCCAACGAGAACTTTTTACAACGACGCCTGTCTAGCTAACGGAATGTCGAGGTGAAACGACTGTCCCGATTTTACATTGTACGAAGGAGATACTATCTGCAACGTCCACGCATGTTGAAGAACTAATACTCTGCCGTATGAGAAATGACGGGAAAAGGGAAAACAAAGAATAGTAGGTCATTATTGTAAGACAAATATTAAGCTATCTTCCATCGTGAGCCACATATAATCATCAAAGTTCGTGAATCATCATTTGCATCCAAATCATCAAGAGCCATGATCATAAAGACCAGGGGTTATAATCAAACAACCAGGAAGAACCAAATAGTCAGTCTAGCAGAATACGTAATGGAAATATGGAAACACAGAGATGTGACTACTTTAATAACACACCGCCGAGACCGTTCAGAAGTTTTTCTATATGGTCTGCAAGAGGATCGTCACCAGGCTGCGGAAGAGGACGGCCTTCAGAGTCGAATCTATCAGGCAGATCAATAGTCGAATCAGAGTCCGACTCCGAAGCCTTGCCAGATGCATGTTGCTTATGCGGACGTGATGAACTACCCCTTTCAGGATGCGGTGTCGGCGGGTGGGAAATATGTGCCCTATGGTGCTGACTTGAAGAGCTTCGACGATGGCTAGGGAGACTCCCGTCAATTGTGGCTTCACTATCATCAGACTCGTACCCAGCGTCGGGTCCGCCTGACCGGTCGCTTTCATTTGAGGAGTCGGAAGGGAGATCAAAAGCGACTGTCTTTGCCTGCGGAGAGTGTTCATGATGACTACGTTCCCCAGATTCGTGATTTCTTGATTGGTCTTCAGGTGTCATAGACGAATGAGCATCATCCCTTAGACCTAGAACCCAAGCGTTAGCAACTTAGCCCAAATACAAACCGGACAGACTTCACTGAAACCCACCATCTGCCATGTGGTGTGCATCAGTGAAAGGAATAGAAGACGGTGCAGCACTCACATTCTCATCGGCCCTCCGCGGCCGGGGAGCATATGGGTCCGGTCCCGGTGGAGGTTGATAGCCATATGGCTGAGGCGGTGGTGCTGCACCTGGCGGGGGAGGATACTCTCCAGGATTGTATTGTGCAGGCTGACTCTGCGGAGGAGCAGGGACCGATCCAGGAGGCGGAGGAAATGAGTTGGTCTGGGGATAATAATGATCCCCTGCATATGGGGCAGCGCCTGCTGGGGGTGGGGGTGGTGGTGTATACGGCTCTGGATCATATTGATCTTCGTATGGGTCATAGTCCTCATCGCTTTCGTGCCCTGCTAAATTTGTTAGATGTTTCCATAAAGTCCTGAGGCTCAGCGAACGATGATAGAGTGACTACTTACTTCGCCGTTCTTTTTCGGCCTTTTTACGCTCTTTCTTCTTTGCATACTTGTCGGCAGCAAAGCCTCCTGCCGCGGCGGCCAAGGCTGCCTCGGCAAGATGCCGGGAACGACTGCGACTACCGTGACTTTTGTGACGATGACGCCTTCTGGGACTTCTATCCGAGTCAGAGGCATCGCTGCTGTAAAGACTGTCACGACCAGGGCTCCGGTGGCGGCGACGATGCCGCGAAGCTCCGTAGGCTGCAGCCCCAGTCGCAGCTGGAACTATAGCATCGGAATAGTATCCATCTGGACTTGCAGGTCGGCCATAGTAATCGGCTTCTGGTATATTACCGTACACAGGTTGATCGCCATACTCGATCAATCCCGCTGAATCACGGGCAGCATCGGGATGGGTGCTAGATCTAGACCGGCTACGCGATCTAGACCGTCGTCGGCGTACTTCTTCATTCTCCTTTTTGGCCTTATTCTTCTCGTAAAGACCGGCAGCGGCAGCACTACCAAGTCCCGCTGCGATAACAGGCAACGCCTGCCTGACCCTACTTCGGGAACGAGATCGTTCGCCACGACGTGAGCGAGATTTGCTTCTGTGTCTTTCGATCAAGCCGGCCACTGCAGCTCCTGCCAGACCAGCTTCCGCCATACGCTTATTGCGATGAGCGGGATTCCGAGCATCGTCTTCAGAACCGCCATCAGAGGGACTCGAACCGCGGCGATGGCGCGAGCGGCTCCGTCTATCACGGCCATCCCTAGATTTTGATTTGTTCCTGGCCATAGCAACCACACCGGCAAGAGCAGCGGCTCCGAGTCCTAATTCCGCTAGAGTTTTGGCTCGTGAGTGAGAAGAGGAGCGAGAACGGCTCCTATGTTTGTGCCGGTGATGGCGTCTGCGGTGCGATCCCCGGTCCCAGTCGACGGATTCGGACCGTCTGCGGCTTTTGCTGCGGTGGTGACTTCGTGCTCTCTCGATTGCACCGGCAGCTATTGCACCGAGTGCCGCTCCTCCGACGTCTCTTCCCACGCGGCCAACGCCATGGGAGACGTCACCTTCCTTCTTGTTATGATGTCGAAGCAGTTCAGCCGCACCGACTCCGAGCAGAGCCCCCTCGGCAAGATGGCGCCTGTGCGGACTACCATCATACTCTCGGGTTTCTTTGCGCACATAGACCATACTGTCGTCGCTGCTGTAGTCTCGATCACGGCGGTCCCGTTCCCGTTCCGAAATGGAATCTTCCGGGCTCAGTTCACGGCGAGAGCGCCGCTCGTCGTCGTATTCACGGACCCGTCTTTGATAATAGTATTCCCTATCGCGGGGTTCCCGATCCACGAGCTCCGTTTTGTGTATGACCTGATATTCAGGCTCTTCTCTTGGAGAGACGTAGATGGGTCCTCGAGCTTCGTGAATAATTATTGGTTGACGTTCGTGAATAATGATGGGTTGAGGGGCAGGTTCTGGTCGCGCCAGATACTCTGAGGAGCGGGAATAACGACGAAGACCATCAGATTGGTACTCACGATCGTAGTAATCCTTCTCTGAGCGAAGATCGCGTTCATAGAGCCGTAGGTTGTAATCTCGGTCGTAGTCCCTGTCGTCGCGCTCCGTAGTGCGTCTAATCACCAATTCCCTATCTCCGGTGACTGGATCTCCACGTCTATATACAACATCGCGCTCACGCTCTTCCTCGTGTGGTATGACGTAACGTTTGACGGTAGTATGAGAGCTGCGTGGGTCAGAACGACCAGAATAGTCGTCCCATTCGCGATCGCGCTCTCGATATACGAGAGACATAGCGGCAGACCCGGATGGGCAGAAGAGACGGGGAGTTTGGATAGGTGGTGTGGTCCAGAAAAGTGGAGAGGTACGATGGCAGGAATCGTAATATCGGAAGATGAAGGAAGACAGAGAGTGAACCGTGTCCAGAAAGCAAGTGATAAGTTCCTGACTTTTGGAACTCGAGGGGTGGCAAGTTCACGGAAGGGCAGCGGAAGGCCTAAAGGTGACAGAACACTGAGGGAGGGGTAACCGGGTTATGAAATAGTCGAGCCGTAGGGGCATCGGTTTCTAGAATCACCAGAGCAGCGACAGGGTATGACGGACTGGTGGTTGGTGGGCTGACAGGATCGACCACTCAGCTGGCCCAGGGCGTCTTCTAGAACGAGGCGGCTTAGACTTGGTTGGGTCAAGGATGTCTTAATAGTGCAGTCCGTATTAGCGGGGCAATCGCCTGCGACGGACTGATTGTCCAGGAATCCGGATGCTGTTGTGGTTGAGCGATGAACCAAGCAGACAGCTGGAATGGCAGAGATATGAGATACGATAGATTGCGAGAGAGAAAGAGAAGAGAAGAGAAGAGAAGGAGAATGAATTCTGGAGAGAAGAAGAAAAAAGACGATGAGGGCAAGATCCAAATGAGGAAAGCGCGCAAGAAGCAGGATCGTTACTTCCTCTTGGAGATCGTCCACACGTGATGATGCGGGCAGGCAGGCGATGACGTCGGCGAAGAGAAGCGAAGACAGCAGAAAAGGAACAGGAAAAGGAAAAGGAAAAGGAAAGCCGGACGGAGAAACAGCAGAAAATATTCAGAGACACTGCTTATTGATCCTCTTCGAACATTAACTTGCCCCTCTCTTCTGGCTTGGTCGAATGCAGAGGGCGGCGACTTTCTGTGACTCACTTTCTCGTGTACTCAAAGATGTATGTATGCCCGTTATGGTGCTCCAGCACGGTGGATATTCTGTCCTGTTCGTCTACTAAGCCTTGTGGATCAGATACTCGCGCGCCCTGCTCAGCCTCCACAACGTCACTCCCCCAACTTCATCTTCTCTGCAGAAAACTCTAGCGCCCGGCCACTCACCGACTTATCACCGTTAGTCTCAGAACATTTCCGGCGCCAAAAATCGGTGACGCTGCCGTATTCATCTCGCTTCAGCGCTGTCTAGAAGTCTTCTCCCCGCCATTGCGTGCAGGCGCCAGGCACAGACGCAGGTGCTTTGACAGCAATTGCCCCTGATCCTCGATGTTGATGTCGGCTTAGAGTTCGGGAATGGACCACAGGAAAACAATGCCTGGCACGTGGAGTACCGCGTTTCCGGCCCGGACATTCCAAGGATCGCTCACAATCGGTTCCGCAAAAGTGTACCAAATAACGGTCTGCTGGAAGAATTTACCAGTAGCTCCAGCAGGCAGTATCTAATAATAACACTGTCTTGGCATAGTCTCAGTTTTTGAAATTGTGCCCGGTTGTTTAGCGCCAAAACTAAACTGATAGATCTTATACCAGAGTCCTCCGGGATACTGGCCCTTTCAGTCTGCGCTGACGGGTCTATTTAGGGAGAAACTGCCACCAAAGAGCTTGACAAATGGCTGCTGGCGTCAGTATTTACAGTCATCTGAATTGGCAATTTTCTGCTCCAAATATTTTCAAGGTAATCATTTTCGTGTGGAAAATCAATCGAGCATTTTTCAAAAAGAATGCACTGATTCTACCTACAGAAGCAGTTGAGTATGGTGGCATATTCATCTTTTCGACAGCGCTGCCCGATAAGTGCCCGATAAGGATCTGATTCTATAATTCCATAGCGCGCTGCGCCCGACTCTTCAGCTCACTGTCATTTGACAGAATCTTTTGCAAGCGCCCGGGAGAACCTACAATTTACCTATCATATATTTTCCTCTTTCGCTGATTATTGAGACCCTATCTTCGACATATGTTTGCTGACATGGTCTGCCCACTAAGAACACTGAAGAACAGACCATACGTAGGCTACTTCTAGTCTCTAGTTCCCATTGCGACTGTATGCATAGCGAAGGGTTCCTCATGTGTAGACCGCTCAGATGAGGATTAACACATAAGAATTAAACAATAACCGAGCGTGATAGCGCAGTAACATAAATCTATTGAATTCAGAATTTATATAGAATGTCTGAGTGTATCTTTTATTTTGAGGATGAAGTCCATTCAGCAGACAAAAAGAAAAAAAAATTAATGCACAAGATAACCAGAACCAGCGGCCTTGATAGACTAGGCTGACCAGCTGGGTAATCAGCGTGGCACGAGCGGCTAGTTAACTTGTACGCAACAAGCTCTTCCATTGAAAAGAATATAAATTTCAAAATGGAGGATAGTCAAAGTGGCTCGTACAAGTACGTGTATGAGCCCAGGACTTTCTTTGTGGAAACAGTGTCATAGCCAGTAAGGACAGATGTACACGAATGTGATGAGAAAATTCAATTATCATGTCCTTCCCAATGTCCTATTTTAGCCCGAGCTCATTAGCCGAAATATGGGTGATTACCAGCAAGTATGTATGTTGGTCGCGGAGAACGCGGAGAATGTCTCGATCAAGCCCGATGGAGATGACGGAGATGGCGGAGATGCGCGGTCAACGAAGCGGGGATGCTGGAAAATCCCCTTGGTACTCAACAAAAAAGGCGCTCGTCTCCGTTTTCAACCTAGGTTCATGACTCTTCTGATGCGATTATTGGCCTAATGCCTCTACGGCATTATAACCATCTATCAAGTCGCTGACGCCTTCGAACGTTGCACGCGGAGAGTTCTCCGAGAGGGGCAGAATGACCCCTCCGGATTCACGCCGCAAGCGCTCCGTGGGGGAAGTGTGAACAGTTATGGCTCCGCTGAGGATGATATTTTAAGGTGGGATTACGGTCCATACATGCCCTTGGAGAATTTTCTGTATACACATCTTTATTGTCTCGAAACCATGAGCGGATCTTTAACGAACTACATTGCCTTTGTGGGCAGCGGCAACGCGCCTCGCATCGGCCATCTGAACCTCACGGAGAACACCATTCAGCCTCTTTCTTTTGCATCAGGAACTCCTCTCACGGATCTCTACCAGGTGATCCAAGCCGGCGAAGCGAACATCACCGCGTCTGGCGAACCTATTCGTGCAGACTCCGTCAAGATCCTTCCTCCCATCAGCGGCCGCGATATCCTTGCCGTCGGAAAGAACTACGCAGAGCATGCAAAGGAATTCAACAGCTCTGGGTATGACAGCTCAGACAAAGTTGACCAACCTACTCACCCGGTTATCTTCACCAAGCGGGCCACTTCGATAATCGCGCACGGCGAACCTATCTTGCCGCATCCCGAGTTCACTCAAACATTGGACTATGAAGGAGAAATCGGGGTTATCTTGGGCAAAGGCGGATACAGGATTAAGGAGGAGGATGCTCTGAGCCATGTATGGGGTTATACCATCATCAACGATGTCACCGCGAGAGAGAAGCAAAGAGACCACAAGCAGTTCTTTATCGGCAAGTCTGCAGATACTTTCTGCCCCATCGTAAGTGGTGATTAAAATATCCTTCTCCTGATTTCTGGCATATTAATATTTACCGTAGGGGCCAATAGCTGTACCAGCGAACCGCCTTCCCAAAGTCCTTCGGGTGCAGACATTGGTCAATGGTGAAGAGAGGCAGAACGGGACAACCGACGACCTGATCTTTTCAGTGCCTGTCTTGATTAGAACTCTCTCTGAAGGCCAAACCCTTCAGCCTGGGGACGTTATCGCAACAGGAACTGTAAGTCCGTCTTGATCTATGCTATCACGACAAATATTGATGGGACATTGTACAGCCTGCCGGTGTAGGATTCGGTCAGAATCCACCCACATTCTTGAAGCCCGGAGATGAAGTGGAGATCAAAGTAACTGATCTGGGCGCACTACGAAACAAGATTGCGCCAGTGAATGCTGAAAATGCAACAGTCGCTCTTGTTCAGGAGACGTCCAGGTCTGCCGTCCCGGTTACGAACGTTTCAAAGTCAATCAACGGGGCCAGTTTGACAAAAATAAATGGAAAAGCGCTCTATTATCAAACACGAGGCAGTGGCACCCCCATCGTATTCATCCACGGTCTGGGCGGCACGCAAGACTTCTATACTCCCTTGATCGGAGCATTATCTCTGGAAAAGTCTCATGCGCTGCATCTATTCGATCTTGAAGGCCATGGTCTTTCCCCCACGTCTGCGCTCTCTACTTTGACCATCGATTCCTTCGCCGCCGATGTGAAAGGAGTGTTTGACCATGCAGGGATCACATCAGGAGCTACGTTGGTGGCTCACTCGATGGGATGTCTGATAGCTCTGTCCTTTGTCCTTAAGAATCCTGGTATTGTCAGCAAATTAGTCTTGCTGGGTCCACCGCCAAACCCTCTTCCGGAAGCAGCTAGTAAGGGCTCTATTGCCCGCGCTGCGCTTGTTAGGGAGAAAGGAATGGCAGCAGTAGTTGACGCGGTGACTACAGCTGGTACGTCAGAAGCAACAAAGGCTAGCAATTTCCTTGGCTTAGCTGCAGCCCGTCTGTCCTTACTTGGTCAGGATCCCGAGGCGTATGCTAAAGCATGCACTGCTCTCGCTGGCGCAACAACTGCTTTGCCTATCGACAAAGTAGACAGTGAGACACTCATTGTGACTGGCAACGAAGACAAAGTCAGCCCTCCTCCGCTTGCCACCAAGTATGCATCAACTATTCCAAAGAGTCGCAATGCCGTGGTGCTTGACAATGTCGGCCATTGGCATATCTTCGAGGATGTCCAAGGCGTAGCTAATGCTGTCAAAGGCTTCATCTAGGGGCAGTTACTAACCATTCCTTAGGAAATGTCAAGACGCAAGAATAGATAACTCGGCTTCTTACGCCTTTGAAGTTTAATCGATTCTTATATGGCGTAACAGCTTTTATCTCAGATAGAACCTTGGAGATCATTAATAATATGCTTGGCTCTGTAAGACAATAGCCCAGGACATGTCGCGATCTACATATCTGGGTTAGACTACTCCCCTAATTCTAGCCATTCCTCGGATGCCGGGATACTCATCCATTAGTTAAAACTCTCCTTCCCCGCATTTTCCCCAGTGAATCCCCAGCTAGCCTGTTGGTAAAAGCACACATTCTTTGTTATGTGTTGTCAGAGAAGACGACAAGTAATGGCATTTTTAAAGTCAAGAATTCCAGAAGCGTTTGCTAAAATAATCGTTAATCCAACTTGGAATAGTTTTCACCTGCTCTCATGTTTCTTCATAATGCGATTCAGAGGAGTCCATTTCAAATATAGATCATGCCCCATACATTCTTTAGGCCATCCCCCGCATGATTCGAAACTTTAATCTAATTAGACCGAGAATAGCCCGCGGTCCGCGGGCTCTTTTCTCAACTATTCTGCTACAACTTGTTGTTAGCGGCATCCTACGACAAATAACAGCTAATTATTTTTCTACTTTCAAAGCCATGGGTTTTATTGTCCCTGGAATATTTGTAGATTTTATTTTAATCCGATTGGTTTGTCAGGGGCGCAGATTATACCAAATTTACTAGATCAGTTTGTTAGAGGTTTACCCCAATTGAACTATTTGTTCATATGAGATCCAATATGCGAGTAATCGAGCTATTCACTATACTTCTTTCTTTGTTACATATTCAACTTTCTTTCTAATGCCGCTTGCCGAGACCTACAAGTTGCATAATCTAGACCGTATAGCAAGTATAAGATCGACGTATTATCTAGTGGCCAACCCAGCAATCGGTATTGGCATATGGACTAGAACACACATGTATAAGAAACCTATAAAATTGCATTTAGTGTTCTCCACACTCTATGTATGTGACATTTGGGCCCTCGGCTTTCAATAAGGGATTATGCAGTTACTACCGATAGTTAATGATACAACATCATCGCACCCCGGATATTCGGCCCGCCGGTATATCGTAAAGTGAGCTATTTGCATGGATACATTTCTTTAAATGAGTTTATCTCTCGCAAGCGAAAGGCGTGACGTTTCAATTTACCATTATCGAAGAATATCTATCTACATGTCCAGATCTCTCAACAACTAGTTACATCGTTTAGGATTATTCAAAAATATCCAATCAAGATGAATCCATATACGATCACAGGTCCGGTGGATTGCAGCGTAAAACCCGATCTTAGCGTTCTAAAAGGCAAATCTGTCATTATCACCGGTGGTGCCGGTGGGCTGGGTGAGGGCTACGTACGGGCTTTCTCCAAAAATGGTTCTTTTGTTACATTTGGTGACATTGACGAGCACAAAGGAAAGAAGCTTGCGGAGGAAACAGGGGCACAGTTCGTGAAAGTTGATGTCGCACAGTGGGAACAACAGGTTGAAATGTTCAAAGCAGCCAAAGCGAATAGTCCCCACAAGAGTGTGGACGTTGTGATGGCGAATGCCGGTATTGGAGGGCAAGACTCGATTTGGGAATTGCAAGGTACGGAACTCTCTCCCCCTACCATATAATTTCAGAATAGTTCATTTCGAATTAGATCCCGGTAGCGATCCTGTCAAACCAGATTTTCCAATTTTGGACGTCGACCTTTTTGGTGTCGTTTATACGTTTAAGCTTGCTTGTCATTATTTCCGATCTCAGCCTGAAGACCCTCAGCGTGATCGATGCTTTATCTTCAAAGGTAGTATGATGGGATACATCGATAATATAGTAAGACCTTACATCAAACAAGATTTAAGACGCATGTGTTCTAATTATAGCAGGGAAATTGGCAATATTCCATTGCTAAATGGGCGTTGAGAGGTTTGATGGGAACTGCTCGGCGGTCAACGCACCACCAGGGGATTCGTGTTAACTATGTTGGACCTTAGTAAGTCAAAAAGCTTCTTGTAAGTTGGTTCTATTATTAATTGATGCAGTTATGTTACGAGTGCGATTAGAAGTGCCGAGACTCAGAAATACCTAGAATCACACGGGGTTCAGTGGGCCCTTAGTGAGGATTGCGACGCAGCAATGTTGAGGATTGCTTGCGACAAGTCCATACATGGGCATTCCTTCAGCGTACTACCTCGCGAAGAGGTGCTTGAAGGTTTTAAAGATAACAACGAAGACGACTTTGCTCATAATCCGTTATTTCAAAAGCTCCAGGCCATTGTGGTTGATGCAGTACCTAAGGTATTCGTCTCATTTCCTCGACAATATAAATATTGACTAATTATTGTAACAGAAGTGGATTCAGGCGTGAGAATATCAAATGGAGGGAAGATTAGCCAGTGCACACCCTCGGACATTTTGAACTCCAGATTAAGGATGTTGGCAAAATTATACTAGTGCTTCTTATTCAATATAAGAAATTTGCCTATCGCACACAGAAAATCGTTGTCTCCACCCATCTCACTATACATAGTACTACCATAACATATGGCTGATCACACTCTGACAATTAGCTTTATGTTAAGAGTTTCTTCGGGCCATGGTCTGCCTTCCAGAATAGCCAGATAATGAAGATGACCATAATTCCTCATCAAGTTCTCCGTAGTTCGATCCCACCGTAGCACCGCCTGCCACAAAGTGGTTACCATACTCCGAAAACTCATGTGAGTGCGTTTATCATCGTAACTGCTTCTAATTCATATTTCTTGTATTCTTTTCGGTGACGTTGCAAACAGTCGTTGTCGTAGTCCTACATATGCCTCGGGCGCAAAAGATAGTTCTGTCGCATACGCTGCTTAGCCTGAATCACCAATAGCGAGCTGCCACATCGAAATGATGTTCTCCCAACTGCAACCACAAACCCGGCTCGACCCAGCTGCGATATCTTGGGATGGATGACGCTTCCTATCTAGAGATGACCTAGCCGCATCATAAACAACAATCAACTGGTGTTCGTCATCGAGACTTTTATGTAACCACTAAAGCCTTCAGATGAGTTCGGACTGAGCCGACACTATGCTAAAAAAGAATTATCACGCTCATCGGTATACTGCGGATCCGGGATAGTGGAGTCAATGGTCTAAGTATGCAGCATTAATTTTTGGATCATCCGATTCGCTTACCTTGCATGCGGGCTTTTGCATGATCTTATCAGATATGATGCGGCCCGTTATACAACTACATACATGTCTTGCATGAGCATGACTCCAACAACGGCTGAAAGGAAGCATGTACATACATCACACCAAGGAGACGTCTAGCACTCGTCATTATTCGATGAGCCTAGGGAACTCAAACAGACATACCTCGGTTGCTCATGGAATGTTTCACGTTTCACATTGCAGCCTATTCTTGGTGCTAATCTATCACTCCGCATCTGTTGTTTCCCAAGGAATTAGGTTCTGGGGCTACTGATCAGATCCTTGGGACGATCATCCTCGAAAACAGTACCACAGATTATTCTCTTGAGCTCGCTATAGGGATCTTGTTCTGGGTTCGAAATGATCCGGCCTTCTGGTGCAGATATAATCGGAAGTAGTTGACACTAATGTGGGGGATATCATCTGAAAGAATTTTCGAGTCCACTTGATCATTTATTGAAAGGCCTCGGTTTGGCAGATCGTGAATTTGATGGCTTGTTCATCTTGCTCATTTGTTCCATAGATCCGACTGTATCCTTGCCACTGGCTTCGAGTCCCTGCGGGAATGTTTTAATCCGGCAGTCGCAGATGGAAGTGTCGACAAGTCAACAGGCCGCAGCCACGTCTGCTGGCAGACATTTCTCGAAACAGGAGATAAATCGGGTCTTTTATGACTAACAGACCAACAAAACAATGTATATTCTGCGATTCTCAGCGCACACTAGTGTCAGATGCAGGTAGGGTAACAGCACAATCAGCTCCTTGCGTCAATCCAAAGAACAGCATTGAAAACATGCTGTTATCCGCAATTGGAAGTAAGTGGTCCACCTGAAGAGAAGCAGGATAACAAGACGATATGCTGTATAACCGAATCATGAATTGACCCTACCATCCATGATGCTCGACATCAGTTACAACGCATCAAGAGAAGGACTAATGCCTAAGTAATGAGGATACGAGACCGTGGGATTACCCAAAGCCTCCGCGATCTCCGCCAAACTTCGCCTCTCTATGGTAGATCTCATCTCCATAACTACCTTTACCTTTGTGAGATTGGCCGACAGGCCTTGAGGGGATTCAAGGCTCCTGAGAGATCCCTTAGCTGTGAGGATAAGTCACCTTGCATGAAAAGTACTTTCCTATCACCCCCAAACGTCGATTGGTTGAGGCCCTATGAATGACCATATCCGCATTAGCAATCACTGATATCAGGAAATGAGGGGTTGCATTCTTAGGGGGAATATACGTGGCAGCCTTTATCGTTGATACTCGACATAATCTGAGAGTATATATAGTTGGAAATATTCCTGCTTAACCTGGAATTCTCTCTTGTTCCAAAGCACCGATTCAAGACTCAAAGAGATACACAAAAGCAAGAAACAATGTCGCCAGGACTTCTTCATGACCCCAAAAATGTCTCGTGGGCAGAGTCTGCCTCGAAACTTGAGCAATATGATGGACCTCCCAGAAACGTGAAGTATATTGAAGAAGTCAGCTTCGACAAGGGCGTGAAGCCGAAGGAGTACAAGATCCAGGGTACCCATCCGGGTTCGAGAGTTCTGATCCTTGATGTCGAGATCATCGATTCAACTGGAAAAGAGCCTTACCGCGGGGATGTTTACATTGAAGGTACTTGAATATTGTTACTCTTTGGCGCTGGAATGTTCCTCGTTTCGGTGATGAACCTACTAATCGTGGTAATAAAGGTGATCGCTTCTCTGCCGTGGGAGATGTGCCCAATAAAGAAGACCTGATGAAAGACGCGAGGGTGACAAAGTTCTACGGTAATGGAAGGACTCTGATGTCCGGCCTAGGAGATGCCCATACGCATCTCTCTTGGAATGGAGGAGACTCCGGTCGTTTGGGGGAGCTTGGTACCGAAGAGCACACGCTCCTGACGGCGAAGAGTGCTAAGTCTTATCTTGATTCAGGATATACTTTGTGAGTCCTTCAATTATGCCGTTTGCTGTTGAAGTACTAGACATCTTACTAAATACCAATTTCAGATGCTGGGGGGCCGCATCCGCCAAGGACAGGCTCGATGTTGTTGTCCGAGATGCCATTAATGCTGGAGATATCCCTGGCCCACGATACCTTGCCAACGGGAGGGAAATGGCACGCAGAGATGGAGAACTGTTTGCTGGAGTTAGTGCTCTCGCAGAGGGTCCGGACGAGATGAGAGAGATCATCCGACGTCACGTCAACTTTGGCGTCGATCAGATCAAGCTGAGCATGTCCGGAGAAGAGGTCGGTGCATATCCCATTCTTCAATAACGCACTGCAGTATAATTACCAGAAAACTAACTCTCATTGGCATCTACTAGATCACGGAATCACAATCCGCCCAGGACTGCTACTTCACCGACGAGGAAACAGCGGCTTGCGTGGATGAAGCTCACAAACATGGCCGTATGCTCTGTGCGCATGCGCGGGCGAGGGACTCGGTGACAATGTGCGTTGAGCATGGTGTAGATGTCATATTCCATGCTTCCTATATCGATGATGAAGGTAAACTTCGATTCTTCGGTTCATTTTGCTGGTCTCATTAGAAACATTGTCAGCTAACATATCACATAGGCATGGACATGCTCGAAGAAAAGAAGCATAAACATGTCGTCGTACCCGCACTTAACTGGTTGATCGGCACCCTGGAAGATGCAGAGGCCTCTGGGTATCCTATATCCAAAGCAGAGAAGGCGGGGTACAAAAAGGAACTCGAGGTAGCAGTATTGGCTCTACGGGAAATGCATCGCCGAGGAATCGTCGTTTTGCCAGGAGGGTAAGCACAATCCCAGCTATGTCCCTTTTTGCTTTCTAAGAGGCATCTATCTCAACAACTATACTTTCTTCCATGCTAATAACGGCCAAAGTGACTACGGCTTCGCCTGGACTCCTCACGGCACCTACGCGCGCGATCTTGCGCACTTCAAGAACTTACTCGGTTTCACTGCCCATGAATCGATCATCGCTGCCACTGCGGGCGTCGCCAAGCTATTCATGCGAGAACACGAACTAGGACAGATCAAGCCGGGCTATTATGCTGACTGTATCTTGGTCGATGGCAATCCGCTTCAGGAGATTGAAGTGCTCCAGGACCACTCGAAGCTGAATGTCATTCTTATTAACGGTCGTGTCCATAAGGCGGGGCGTGAGGAATACCTTCCTCCACCTATTCCGGGTCAGAAGATTAAGAATCGCATAGTCGCCGAGGTGGAATTCCCGGATGCAAAGAGAGAGATGCAGAAACAGCAGGTGCAGAAACAGCACTGCTAGGTTATACCTCTGGGCCTATTACACACTATGGACTATGTACTTAGCTTTCACTCAACACGAGTGCTCACTCCTTTGAGTTCCTTATGTTCAATGAATTACGTGGCTTATTTTATTGTTATGAGCATGCATAATCCTTCTGGTAAAACAAGAAAAGTACTAGCTCCCTCATGGATGTTCACATTCTGTGGTCTAGATCAATAAATCCCCTCTCTCGATAGTATCTTTCAAAAAGTTATCCTCTGCCGTTACAGGCCGCATTTCAAACAGCGTCTGGCGCATATACTGCATTTGTTCCTCCATCCAATTCTTCATATAGTCTATGTTGACTGTTTCCTCAAGACAGTGTCCAGGTAAGCCATCAGGATCTGTCCTGCGCACTGCATCCATATATCGTGTCCGTAGGCTATCAGCCTCATGCTGGAACCGCTGGCTAAGTAGACGTAGCCGATATTCTGTCCACTGGTAGTACAACTCAGGGAGACACGACTTGGTCCGCACGTTCATACAGGTCGAATCATCCAAGAGCAAAGGCGAGCGAGGCCGGAACGATGTCACCATCGTGATACGTTCTGGCATATTTCCCGCAGGAATCGCAAGGTGGCTGACATGGCGACCTTGAAGAACAACAGCTCCGCCCTGCATAGTTTGACAGTTCGTGTCAGTGAATCGAGTCTTCAGTCAGCAAGGTTAGGACGATAACTTACAATTCCTGGTGACTTCACCTTAATTGTCGTGCCGTCGCCTTTGCGAAGCTCCGTCTCCCCATCTGTCATGTACCTCGCATCAGAGAGCATAACGACGCAGACAAACGGGTGAGAATCGCGATGCCATGGTACCAATGCATCTACCTTTGGGACTTTTGGCGTGTGGTCATTATTTTGGCTCAGTTGAGGAGCCCCTGGTGGCTCAACTGGCGTGTCTTTGACACCGTCCACTCCGTTAGGGCCCAACTGCACATTGATATGTGCAATTTCGTGATCCATGACAGGTACTAGATCGACACCCGCCAAATTACTCATTATCCCTATAACCTCGGGTGATGTCCAAAATCCATGAGTGAATGGAGCATATCGTGGTGCCATGCCCCGTATCTGTACGGATCCAGCGCGTGTGTGATACATGCAGTTGGCCAGAACGTCTGGAGAGAATAGTTCACGGCGGAATGCACGGACACCCTCTGCTGATAGGAAAGGAAATGGATCAGTTGAGCCAATGGGTGAGATGGGGGATTCGTCGAGATGCAGGTCTTTGAGAGTATGTGTCCTGGAGGGAGGTTGATATGCCAGATGTTTGTCTGGGTTGAAAGGCTCTGGCGAGGACTTGGCAGTTCTTGCCGTGGACACGATGTCATGGCCTTGGTTATTATTACCATGATCTTCGATCATTGCTGGAGCCATGTCGAAGGGTGTTACGCTTGGTTAATTCAGCGTATGAAGAAATAGTGTATGCTCGACCGGCTATCAAAAGTTATCAGATTCAAACCAAAGCAGGACGCAATATCCCAAAGTAGAGACAAAGTCACCTCAATATATACCTTAGGAAATACGGCCTACATCGGGCAGTTAATTTAGCCATCGACGCCAGATCATCACTTTGTTCCTTCAGTTACTCCAACAGGTTATTCCAAGCGCCATATTATGGAGAGCTTGCGGAGCGATTATTCGATGCACCCAAGCCATGAGTGTCATTAGCATGGAGTGTAGACCACGAAACACGCGCTGCTACAAATATAGATATTTTTCTGGACCCTGAGAGGCCAGTGTGCACTGTGGTTCATATAGTTCGTTATCAGTCCATACCCGAAATGGTAATACGAACCGCCAGCCCGGAGGCTTCCCGAAAAGAGATCCGGAAGGCTATAACCCCGCCTCAGATGGAGGTAATGGCTGGAATGTTACCGCATCTAAGTTACTTGTCAAAATGAACAATCCATGCAGTCTTTCCGTTTTCTCCGTATTCCCCTGTCAATGATTCATCATCTTTGAACGGCTCAGTGGTGGAGGTCATTGTCAGAACTATCGATAACTCTCTCGCTGCTTTAGACCTAATCAGAAGTTCACCCTAAATGGACGATCAAAATACGCTGGAATGATTTAGATTTCCATTCTGTCCCTTCATAATTAATTATATTTCTTCCCGTGAAGTATGAGCAGGAATATGGACGTTCCTTGTCAACTATGACATCTGAGACATCAGGGACTCGACGTACGCGAGATGGATGTTGGACATGCAGAAAGAGGTATATCCCTGACTAAGCTCCCTGTTCACAACTCGATATGTATCGTGCTCCAGTTCTAACCTCCTGTCCTGATATAGGAAGAAGAAATGCGATGGGAGAGCCCCGACATGCCATAACTGCGACAGACTCGGTCTCTCATGTGCTGGATACTCAGCTGAGATTATCTGGGAAGATGATCTCCGTCGATTAGGGATGAAGAGGCGAGGTCCAAAATATGGCAGTGAGCGAGCAGATTCAAATCGTAGTGTTATCCCCAGAGCATCCCTGGTATCTCAAGATTTCGCGCCTCAATCCGAAAATGGCTCTGGGTCAATCAGCAGGATTGCTCACGACGATACCGAATCCATATCTGACAACATAGAATCCCTCGATACACCATTGAGCCAAAATATGCTCCCTCTATGTCAAACTCTACGAATCAATCCGCAACAGCTCAACCCCAAACAAGCACTCCTTTTCGACCGATACATCAACCGCTTCTCCCGAATCTACCCCAGCTGCCAAACCTCATCCAATCCATTCCTTTCCATCCTCCTCCCAATGGCCCTTGAAAGCGACACTGTCCTCACAGCTCTCCTCGCCCTTAGCGGCACCCAAACATGGGGCGCGGAATGGGACGCTCTCCAACAGGAAACACTCCGCGCAAAACAACGCACGATCGAGATCTGTCGCAAGACATTAAGCAGCATCTACCATGAAGTATTCAGTGCCCACACTCTCAATCCCGCCGCAAGTGCTGAATTGTTACGTCTGATGACATGCATTACGATCATGCTGATCTATGAAAAACTCTCCGGGGAAGATCATCATAACTGGAAGCCGCATCTGGACTTTATGAGTCACATATTTAATAATGCAGAGAGGATTTTCCCCCCGCAGGACCAGAACAGTGAGCAGTATCAGTTCTTATTTCATCTTTTTGTGTATAATGACCTTATTGCTTCGACGTCGCTACGGACAAGGACGCTCTCTCGGTTCTACATTGATAGAACCACCATTTCGGCACCGACAACGGGACTATTTAATGATGAAATGTCTACCGATCAATATTACTTTCCGAGTTTAATCGCTCGGATCAATGCCGGTGATAGGTCGATTACATTATCCCATATCAGCAAGTGGGATGGGAAACTGAATTGGTTTCCTAGTCATTGCCTAGAGAGATCCGGGAGAATATCGTCATTAGGTACTATTGAATCCCCACAGTCTTTGGACTTCGATATTGTTGCGGAAATATACAGAGTAGCCGCCATAGTCCACTATAGGCACATTGTTGGTCCTGAAAATGTGCAAGTCCCTTGTTTCATGCAAGACCACAATAATCCTTTCCACTATCACCACCATGCAATCCGGCTGCTGAACCTGCTACCGGTTCATTCTCCGGTGGGAAGTATCCTCCTCTGGCCGGTCAGTATCATTGCACCGGATCTCATGAGTGAGCACGCGCTGGAACGAGAAGCGGTAGTTAGACTGCTATATAACTTGGAGAAACATTTCCAAATGAGGCATTTTCGCCGGGCGCGAGAGGCTCTCCAAGAGATCTGGTGTGCAAGAGACTGTGGTTTGGATTCAGCAAATATCATGCAGAGCTCGATATTGCAGGGTTAAGGTTGCATGGTTATATGGCCATGCTGCCGCATATACGCAAAGTGAATTAGATTGTTCCAATCTTATGTTGAACGCTCTTGAAAATTGTTAAAATAAAGAGAAATATATCATGTAAGTTATCGT
Source organism: Paecilomyces sp. PK2413 (assembly GCA_023624055.1). Classification (NCBI taxonomy): domain Eukaryota; kingdom Fungi; phylum Ascomycota; class Eurotiomycetes; order Eurotiales; family Thermoascaceae; genus Paecilomyces; species Paecilomyces sp. PK2413. The sequence continues at coordinate 302,387 of JAMADQ010000003.1, forward strand.
CTTCGGTTGCCTATCCGCGCGGTGGGTATCTAGTATACATGTACATTCACATGCCAGGAGGAAAACATAGGGAAAGAGCCCGCAGGGAGAAAAAGAAAATGACGGTCACATATCTGACAAAATGTTGTCACAGAACTTGGTTCGAAGGAGTAATGTCGCTGCGTCTGGACTCTGCCAGATGAGGCAACAACCCTGGGACAACACACATGTCTGTACTCGGCGGAGGGGCGATGGTGCCTTTGCATGGTTTCATAAACTCATATGCTGACATAACAACCCTGTAGCCAGTCTAGCCACGAGACGGTAGGGCCAGTTGCTAGAAACAGGGAATCATATGAAATAAAGCGCTTGTAAACAAATGTTATAAGGAAATTGAATAGGACTGATGGTGTATATGAGAAAGATAGCGGGGAAAAAAAAGACATTAGACGCTCTCATCACACCCATGTCATGCGCCTTAAAATGCGGTACAAAAAAGAAAAGAAAATCGCATCTCTCGTGACTTGTCTACCATGAGTAGACGACATAAACTGTACAAACTGTTTCCCGAATGAGGGGGACATGAATAAAGGGATATCACGTGATAGATGTTCTGTGATAAGGCGGATGGATACTCAAGAGAGATCGAACAGTCTGGCTTAGGCTGCAAGTTTGGCAAAGTGCTTGTTCCATATCCAGCCAACTTGATGAGTAGAGTCATCCTGGTTCCTTGCAAGCCACAACTCGCCCTTCTCGGCAATGACGTCAAATATCTCGCCGGCCACGTAGGTTAGATAAGGATAGCCGGCTTCTCTTCTCGCACGATCGATATTGAATTCGTAGATACTCGCAGCCAAAAATAAGACCTTGGGATCAGTCGCTTGGCCCGGGTCTGTCGGGTTCTCCTGACGAGGAGAGTCCGACATAGGCATGGCGGACGAGAAGAAACCAGAGTAACGACCACCAGGGGAAGAAGGATCCTCAGCAGTCGTTGCTTGATTGTTCTCTGTGTTGGTAAGGACATCGTGCAAGAATGGTGTCTCCAAACTGAGTCTGGGAAGAGAAGGGAAGGACTCCCCAACTTGGCCGGAACTGGTCCCAGGACGGGTGGATGCAGCTGATTGTGTAGACATAGATTGCAATCCTTGCGCAGATTGCGAAGTAGGCATCTCCGGGGCTATGGGAGGTGCAACTCGGCCCGAGACAGAAGAATTGGCCCGATTGCGTACGCCATTGACAAGGTGCGCGTGTGAACCGCTTGAACGTTGCGACAAGCCATCGGTAGGCGGAGATTGAACAGAATCCCTACCACCAGAAGTTTCACGCGTAACCTGCGGTGAACCATCCATATTGAGCGAAGCTGAACGCGTGTTGGAACTGTTGATAGTAGAAGGTCGTCGCGGCGAGGTCGTGTCTGCTCCTGTTGACGGAGTGTTGAAATTGACTAGGTTAATAGCCTCTGCGAGCAAAGAACCGTTGCAGATACCGAGTGAAAGAACTTGCGCTTCGGCAAAGTCGAAATCACTAGCCCAGTCGCTAATGACTTGGGCTAGATCTTCGGGAAATCGATCAATCAGGTACCCAAGCTTCTTTTGCAGCAAGCTAAACCAAGATGCCTGTATCTGAACAAAGTTTGTCAGGCATGATTCGATCAGTTTGGCCGTCAGCGCGAACATCTTGGGCAATTCGTCTTTGAGAGCTTCATTCAGTGCGACAAACTGCTCTCCTTGCTCCGCCGTTTTCTTGTCAGGTTTGTCACCACGGTCCTTGAGAGCTTTGAATCGAGTATAGTCCATCAGGCGTTTGTTGCGCTTATGCATGACTCGCTGCGGTCCATCGTGGAGTTTAAGGAGAGTGATCATAGGCTCGATAACGCTTTTACGCACAGTTCCAATCTGCAAATACTGTTAGATTATTTCAAAGAGAGTAAAGGTGTTCAGACTTACATGATCAGGCAACGCTACTGCCATGATCTCTCGGACAGCCAACCTGAAGCGTCGCCATTTGCTCTCAAGCTCAGTATAGTTGGATTGAGCGACGTCGATATACCCTTCAATAGCCACGATAAAATCGCTAAACCGTTCCATGGCAGTTTGGGCTTCTTGGGTATACATTTCCACGTCTCGCATGACCACCTGGAGCTGAAAGAAGCTGTCGCTGAACTTCTGCGATAGGGCATCATAATCCTTGTCTTCGAACATGTCTGAAAGGCCAACTTGCTGTCTGAATTTCTCAGTGCGACGGCCGAAGGCCTTGGATAAGCCAACCCTAACATCTGACTCCTTTCGTTTGCGACCAACCACTTGACCAACAACATCTGCACGTTTCTTCATTTCATTGATCTTCACTGAAATATTGGTTACACCTTCAAGAGCAGCCATGATAGCTTCGCGGTCGGGATGGTCTTCTGGCGTCGCATTCAAAAGCTCTGTCAAGAGGAGCGGATATTTCAGAATCCGCTGCACAGGCTTCACAAGCAGTGAATCCAAATTCCACGCGGAGGTTAGATCAGATGCCCACTCACGACATTCCTTGAGCCAGATTGCAACCTTCGGGTTTCTCTGGAGGGTTTCTAGCTTCTTGTTTGCAGCGTCATGGTTCTTCAAATAGTCGGCGTACACCTTCTCCATTTGGGACATATTGGTCACGAAGGCTTGACCGACGGAGGTCAGGCGGTCCTTCTCTGCATCAGACGCATCTACGTCCGCACCATCCTCTGATGGAGTGCTTGCCTGAGTGGCCCTACTGCGACGCTTGCTGCTCCATCGCTGGGACTTCGGCATCACGTAAACACTCTTCGCAGCGTTCTTCAAAGCATCTTGGAAGGTCATGGAGAATTGTACTATCTGGTCAGAATTGTTGAACAGCGTCTTGACATCCTCTGCAGATAGGTCTAAACAAGAACTAGACGTTCCCTTATAGATATCATCGACAACCTTCATATCTCGACCGAAGGAATATTCTGTGTCCACAAGCTCCTTGATGACGTGGCGACGCTTCTTGAGACGACGCTGTTCGGGAGAAGGTGTGCCGTGTTTGACTTCGACTTTAGCGGACTCGATAGATGTAGCCTGCGTTGTGTCGGCCGATTTCAAGGTCTGACCAGAGTAACGGAGAGATGCTTCCTCGCTATTCCTTGCACTGCGGTAATAGTTGGCAACTTCGGGTGGCACGCTGGAGAAAATACTCGACGGAGGATGGCTTGAGTAGATGCTCGGTGAAGGCTGGACGGGTTGCTGCGGCTGTGGTTGCGGAACAATGTTTCCCATCTGAGCGACAGCAGGAGGCGGAGGAGGCGAGTGGTCTGGCAGTGGAGGTGGAGGCGGCATCACTGATGCATCCCCTTCTTGGAGGGAAGGCACTTCTATGGACAAGCCAAGACCTTCTCCAGGACCGCCGAGAGCAGAGGGCTGCTGTTGACCAGAAGGAGCAGGAGGATACGATATGGAACTCACATCAGGGAGAACCTCATTTCGCTCATTTGTCACTGGTATTTGCGGCTTATCCTCTGCAGCAATTTGCATCCAGTCGGTAATTGACGGTGATGCACGCTCCCAGTCATCACGGAAGATGAGACTCGCCCTGTGCTCTATGTGCTCGGGTTCTGACATTCCCTCCGCCTTCGAGACTAACACTGCATCATCGGTGAGACTGTCTGTTCTATCGGTGGACTCTCCTTGATTAGATAGATCAGGGGAGTCTTCCGAGAATTTAGAGATCGACGGAGCAGAGATATTGATCTTGCCCCGAGAAAGTTCCTCCATATACAGTTGGGATACACGTCTGGAGTCCCATCCACCTTGTCTAGCGAGACTATGTCGGTTTGAAGCACTTTGGGTATGAAAGGCTGGGCCTCCCGTACGCGTCTCCTGGGATTGATCAGTCGGATGAGACGTACCTCCCCGAGGATCAATATTCGAAGGCGGAAATCCTTGGAAAGACCAAGGCTGAGGTGTTCTTTCAAGCTCTTCCGGTGCTAGTGCGACTTCAATGCTCTGCTGCATGTCAGAAGGACACTCATCCCCTGTCTCGATGGTGTCATCCGTAGAATGTCGATTATGCGACGAAGACCATGAGCTCATGCTCCATCTGTTCCGTAGCTCATCACTCATATGGCCATGATCCTCGTATAGTCGTGGTCGTCGTTGGTTTCCAGTGCTGCCGACCGAATGATCGAAGTAGGTAGAGTCTCTCAGCATAATCTGTATCGATTCCTTGTCATCACGGTCAGAAGATGTATATCCGTTGTCCTCTGAGGATGTTGGGCTGCTAGGACTCGATTCTCGCATCTGCATGATTTGGCTCAAGACTGTCCGGTGCGAAGCATCTGCATAAGACAAGCCCGCTTGAGGTTCGGTGTCAAAGTTTGTTGTGTCGGTGTCATCAGAAGGAGCTGTCAGCGCGGAAGATGCCATGGTGGAGCTATGAGGATCTAAGCGCTCCGCCTCAGCTCCACGGCTGATCGTCAATGGCAGTCCTAAGGTTGGAGAATCTCCAGAGTCCAGTCGACTATGTTGGGGCTCGGCTGCGTCAACTGTAAGTTGAGGCGCTGCCGTCGCTTGTTCCTGCGTGTCACCGTCTTCCCCTTGCTGATCACCCACATTAGCCGCCTGAGATTTGGATTCCTGAGGAGGTGTGTAAACAGTAGCTGGCAGAAGTAACTCTGCAGTGTTTTCCTTTTCCTGCTCGAGCCGCCGCTTATTTTCTTCTTTCTCCTTGGCCTTAGCTCGACGACGAAGCTCGACAGCTTCTTCCCTTTTTGCATTTTCCTCGACCGTCTTGTTGAATGCTTGCTGGATCTTTTGTCGCCTGGCAGCAAAGTCCACAGTGCCGAGTTCCGGAAGCATTCGCGCCCTCTGTCGAGGGACTCTGCCATTTCTATCGTAGTCATCCTGCCTCTGAAGCCCAGATACCCTATCCACCACCTTTGCTCGAGATGAAGATGTCGATGCTTCAGACACGGGCTGGCGAGGTCTTGAACTCCGTAACGGGGGAGACTTCTTCGGGGGAGGTGCACTTATGTACGCCTGCAAAAGTGAACTCTTCACTGGCTGCGGTGGTTGCCGGCTGTAACCGCGCGTCTTCTCTCGCCTTTGAGGAGAAGTGACTGTGGGAAGATGTGAGGGAGCAGTCCGTGTCTGCGTAGGCGATCTGGTCGAAGGCTTGGGCAACCGACTGCTCCCCTTGGGAGGTAGAGCTCCACCATTGGGCGAGGTGGGAGAGCGTAAACCGTTGGCCGAGTTTGCCCTTGTTGGAGATGAATTACCCGAATCGGAAGTATGACTGAGTCGGTTGGAGGATAGGGGGATGCGCGATCTGGAATGTGGGGAGTCCGCGAAGGACGCAGACGCGGACTCTTTAGGCGAGGCGACCGCCATGGGAGCACCCAAGGAACTTGTAACCGGCGATTTCGAACCACTGCTTAAAACGTCGCTTCTTGTTCTTCGATGACTGTGTGTGTCGGGACCGATTCTAACAGCCTCCAGAGATGGCGTGTATCCCAAGTACCAGGCCGTGGGCGACGAAGGTGATATACCACTTCCTTTCTCGAGATTGCTGTTTAGGGTCCTCGTATATGGTCGGTATATGCTCCCCTCGGAACCTCTTCGCCGCGGATACGACGGTATCCCATATCCCGCGTCGTTAACAGAAGTATCAAGCGCTAGCAATTCTCCAAAGAGAAGTCGACGATTTGGCTTATCCGATGGCTTCCTGTCTCCGACAGGGTTTAGTGAAGCCCTCGTAGTGGCCAGGCGCTCACAATAGTTGCGCGACTTTGGAATCGTCAATATCCCGTCTTCTGGCTTGCCGTTTGGTTGTCGCCGTCGGATGAAACTGAAGTCTTGTTTATCCCAGGGACGCGTTCCGGATTTGGAAACTGATGACGCGCGGGATCGGGGTGCTCTCACACTACCAACTGGACTTGTCGCTCTGGACGTCGTTCTCGAGCTCGAGACCAGCGGAACCGGGGGTACTTCATCAACCGTCTTGTTAAACTTCTCGATCAGGTCTTTAAACGATGGCTGCCGGGATCGATTTTGTCTAGGCAGTGACCTCGAACCGTCACTTACAGTCCTATTCGAAGCACTGGAGACAGAGCGATATTGTGTCGAGGGCACTGCGCCCGGTGGGGTTGTATCTGACTGCGCCGGCACAACAGGTTTCGGATATGTGGCAACGCTCATGCCGCCATGGAACGAGATCGAGGATCGAATATGCTGGCTCAAGAAGTCATCATGCTGCTGCAGTGATGACTCTAAACGTTGCTTATAGTGTTCGTGACGATCGGAGGATAGGTGGTTAGCGGCGGGCAGTGGATCGTGATTCTTGTTCGGGAGATCGATCGACAACGATAGTGATTGCGCATGTGAACCCACTGCTGGGTAACGAGAAAATGCGTCTGCTGGGAGGATAGGAAAGGGAGAGGTCGAGGCTATGGACGCAACGTTGGGATGACTTTGAAGGGTGTTGTGCGAACGCTGATCCGACTGCTGGGACGACTGTTGACAATCGTGCTGAAGTGGGTTCCTAGAGTCATAGACGCTTTCCACATCGTTGACAGACATCTTGCAGTCAGGCCGACGAGCAGCAGGCGTGGACTCGTCAGGCCCGTGCGGTTCGAGGGGTCCACCGAGTGTACAGGAAACTGGTCGGGGGTCGTGATGCGTTGTTCACGGCTGGTAGGCCGACGACGATGTCGCAGACTGACCGACTACTTTCGGGCTACGAGGCTTTCATCCCGGTGGCACCTCAGTTCAGCGTCATATTATTTTGAGGCGACAGAAATGCACACTATGGCCAACTCGTCACGGACAGTCCAGACTTCCTGTCAAGCCCAGAGCCAATTCGAAACAACCAGTTACCCGACTTGGGGTTATAGATGGACGCGGTGGACCGGTGTGCGTTGAGCGATCGAAACACCGGGGCCAATCTGTCTCGCAGTCGTTGTCTGCGAGGGGGGATTCAGTTAGACTGGACTTGAAGCCGCGGTGACAGGACAAGGCGGTACCGTCAGTTGGAAGAGCTTCCTGCCAGGATGCTGTCGCCTATAACAATCGCCCAGTGATGGTGCTGTTACCAGGCGATGTGCTGCTGTTGGACAGGAAACCACCCAGTCTAGGCTTTGGTTTGCAGCGCAAGGTCGTGATAGGAAAACACGCCAGGACGAATGACGAGGAACGCCGTCGTACGGATGTGCAGACCGGGGGAGGGCGATGAAACCACGAACCGGTGCCGTGGATGTACGGACCACTTCGATGCAGTGATCGCGATGACTGGATAAACGGGATGCGTTTTGTTTGGGCCAGCACAAAAGCAACGCGCCCCCAACAATAATCGATGGTTCAGTCAGCAGCGTTCTCCGTCGCTCTTTGTATCTCTCTCTCTCTCTCTCTGTCTGGTCGATGCAAGCAAGAGGGAACCGATGAGGAGAACAGCGATCGTTTTTCTGTCTTCCCCAGCCGGCCTAAGCCTTGCTTGTCTTTCCCCCACTGACGGACAGACCGCTGGGTCAGAAGCACAAGCAGTGGAGAGCGACAAGCGATTAGACTTCTGGCCGCGCGATTCTAGAGAGGATGACAACTTGATCACCGCTAAGAGAAGGATGGTTATAGTTAGTCTCCGACAAGCCCTGTTTGTGCTGTCGCGAAGCCAATAGTGCGGATTCGACCTGGATTGCCGTGCACACTCGATGCAACTTTCTGGGCAGAGACTCACAGTAGTTCACTAGTAGATAGTCTCGAGTAGGCGAATCCACAGCCGCGCAATCTCCGGAAGACTTTGTCCGCTGGACAGAAGAGCAGGACGGATGTGGCTGATCGATCGCGATGAGGAGGGACTGGACTGCACGGCGGGCGATCCGGTTCGATGGTCCAGCGCGGTGGTAAATGTACGGAGTAGTGCAAATCGCTAGTTAGTCTGTGTGGGGAGTGATGCTAGAGTTGCAACTTGTAGACGAACTCTCACGACCACAGCTGCTCTTGTGAGTAGAATGACAAGTAATTAATCCATCAAAGGAGTAGCCAGATCCTCATCAACGTTTCTGCAACGCCGTCAATGGACTCGAGTCGACGGTCTCGCTGGTTTTTATTTTTGGCGTTTTTTGTTTTTGTCCCTGAGAAAGTGGGTGTTGAGGCTGTTTCACTTTCTAGCGAGACTTGGGGAAAACACTGGTTACTTTAATGAACACCACAAAAACGAGGATCCAGTGGAGCATCGAGAAACAATCTACTTGCCACGACTGGCTGTGAGGGCCTCGGAACATCGGTTATAAACAATAATGGCTGACTATCAGAAAAGATTATTATGGTACAACGAGTCTCATCTACCAAACCTGTTGTCTCACGTCGTGGTTAGTACGCTCTGCAAATACTCCCCTTCCCCCACTGCGAGGCCATCTCCACGCGGACACGACGGAGATCGAGCAATTGTTTTCGGGTGCGCACCTAGAACCTAGAAGATCCTTCTCATTGTGCGACTGACAAATTATTTCGAGCCCCTGTCTGTGCTTCTTCGAGATGTAGCGCTGTCTCTATGCAGCTGGTCGAACGGATCCTTCTTTCGTTTGACAGCCGCTGGGGCTGATATCAAATAGTCTGTTTTCTATAGTGACAGCTCACAAATGCAACCATCCCCTCGGTGCCCTCGGGGCCTCAATGATAATGAGATTCTCCTCGGCCGTGGCAGAGAGCTAACAATTAGTTAACAGACAGGCCTGATTGCTCGCGTACAGCCGCTTTTCTCTCTCTCCTCTTTGTCCTCAGCTAGACTATCCTGTGGCTCAGATGTTCTGGACCAGCATCGTTCGGAGATCCGCAAACCAAAAGTGGCCCTGCGCCTTGTGAGGAGACGTCCTGGTCTGTGCTGGAGTTCGCTGCTGTCTGTCTCCCTGAACTTCGGTCCAAATCGTCTTTTCCAGACATGGATAGGCTGTTCCTGACCAGTCGCGATAGAGTTTCGACTTCCCGTCTCCAATGTCCCTTTAGCGTGTCCAAGCGTGAGCCGCCATTAATCGCGATCGGCCCTCATGGCTAGACTGGGCAATAGTTAGCATGGTGATGTTTTGACGAATTTGACGTGCAGTTGATCATCTTTGGGGTTCGCGACTCTCCAGGTACCAGAATTACTCCATACACAACAGACGCGTCTGTGTGGTAGCGCCGATCCCTGTCAGAACCACCATCCCGCATGGTCCCTGACGCTAACTGAAGCCTCAGATACCTGAGAAACTTTAGGTAGTAGTACCATATGGTTATCGATGACATGATCTGACTGAAGTTCGACCCCTCGAGTCCGATCACGAGGAAACCGTGGCCCTTCGCCCACTATCATGGGGAAGAAGAGAAAGCGTCCCGCGAGACAGACGGAAACGCCCTCCAAGCGCGTCCAAGTCGCGTCAAAGCCGTCCCGCGATAACGAAGCAACCCATCCAGTGATATCACGGTACTATCTGCGTGTCCTAACCTTGAGGCAGTATCTGCTGGAACAGTTACCCCCATCATCCAAGTCCAGACGGCGTCGAGTTGCCTCGTTAGGACGACAGGGCAGTGACAGTGACGGTTCGCGCGAGGACAACATCGAAGAGCTCACGACCCTCTTGGACTCCACGCTCGTAGGTATTCTCTGCGAGACTAACCGGAAAGACGATCAAGAAAGACAGAAGCACTTCGCTGCCTTTACCCAGTCGCAGTATAGGTCGTCCTTGACCAGTACAGACACGGGACCCACCTGTCCACAATCAGAGGTACGTTCTTCTGTCTTGCGCCCTCTAAATACCTGCCATTCTCTACAGACAAACGCTGCTGCGCATTGAATACTCATGGGCTGTCTGCACTGCAGAAGCAGCATATCTACCGTGGGGAAATCTGATATACCGGGCGGCAGCTGGACCCATATATAACCCAGATGATATCTAATAAGGAGACAGATCGTTGACTTTGTAATTCTGACTCTATTCAATAGAGTGTCTTTCTCATATCATAAACCTCAGCATATCCTTGCTCATGGGTATCAACGTACTGCAACCCACAATCTTGACTCCACTGAGTTGGGTGCTCTCGCCAGCAGTATTCCGGGTATAGTAGCTCGCTATCCCAACCCTAGCGTTTTGGCATTGAAACGTGCGCCATGGACAGCGGTCTTGGGCCTTCTAGGGGGAAATGGGGAGGAAATAATGCTGAGATTACTGTTGGACTGCGGCATCTTCAGCAGTATAGACCATGAGAAGGGGGCATTCTACCAGTTCAGCGGTAGGTCATGACTGCTACCAAAGGGACGCTTAACTCATAAGGTCATCACAGGAATTCCCCTTTCTGAGTTGGAGTTGGATCCAAAAATAAAACAAACAGAAGAATTGCCTCTTGGCAATGAAAAGACCTCCAGCCACGCCCAAGGCGTGCCTGTCCTTCATAAGCCTAACAGCATTATATTCTGCCGTCGACGTATGCTGTATGCACGAGCCGCCTTAAATGCACAGTGCGACGTCCGTTTTGGTCTCAAGCATACTCGTACGTGACTTATTCTCATCTGTTAGCTCATGAATTGTCAAACAGTCAACTAACCCCGTTCCAGATGTATTGAACCGTTTCCCGTTGGCAGAGTTGAACCACACAGTACACGTGATGAAATATATCTTCCCAAGGCAGTTTGGTTTGCATAACGTCTTCACCTCATCTGTAAATTCGCGCCAAACTTCCTTTCCGTACAAGGACTATACGTTTCGTGAGGAAGAGATCGATTGGATAGAAGGCAGGAAAGCGCGCCATAGAGACCTATCGGAAACTAGTGAAAAGGCTGAGTCTGTCCAACATGAGCGACGTCCAAGGATCCCGAAAAGACTCCGCGGAAAGGCCCTGGAATTGGTTCGGAAGCTACAAAAAGGGAATCAGCGCTGCTCGTACACTGAGCTTCTTAACTACTATTGCCCTATGGAAGTAAGTCCTGTGTATTAATAACCTGCTCCTCCGGGGAAAGGCTAATTGATCTGCAGCAAAGCAACCCACCATGCTTCCCTCCCATCCTCGGTCATGATCCTAGCTCTCAGACGTCGGAACAGCTAGTCACTCAACCAAACTGTCCCGGCTCTTCTGCAGGATCGAAGGATACGCAACCCGAACTTCCATTAGAGTCGTCATTACAATCCAATGCGAATACGGGTCGCGAGAAGCGGAAGCTCTGTTTGACTGACTATGCTACCCCGTCTTCCTCCGTCTCCGCCTTTTGTCGGGCGGTTTTACAGAAGCTAGTCCCCAATGAGTTTTACGGCATTGGACAGGACGGACTGTGGAACAAACGACTCATATTGAAGAATGTGGACAGATTCGTACGCCTGCGCAGGTTCGAAAGCCTTAGCCTCCATCAGGTGTGCGTGGGCTTGAAGGTCTGAATATTTGCTGCCTCTTGCATCCAATGAAGCTGACTCCGATTTAGGTATCATGTATGCGTTGGACAGAATGTCCAATTCAGCAAGAATCTTCGTCTACGCAACAAAATCTTTCCCTATCCGATCTGCAAAAGCGGACTGAACTTCTACATGAGCTTGTGTACTACATATTCGACTCACTACTGATCCCCATCATCAGAGCCCATTTTTACGTGACGGAGTCACAGATGCATCGTAATCGGCTATTCTATTTCCGCCATGATATATGGCGCGTGCTTTCCGCAGATCCCCTGGCGCATCTGAAATCCTCGATGCTACAAGAGATGAAACGAGAAAAGGCAGAACGGATACTAGCGAGAAGGCCATTAGGATATAGCACGTTAAGGCTCCTTCCCAAGAATTCAGGAGCCCGTCCTATCGTCAACCTTCGAAGGAGAACGGTAAAACAGCGGAAGGGCAGGCAAGCGGTGCTAGCACCAAGCATAAATTCTGTCCTGGCCCCTGTGTCCAGTGTACTCAACTACGAAAAATCGACTCGTCCGGGGATATTCAGGGCGGGTATGAATTCCGTGGCGGAGATGCTTCCGAAACTCAAGGCTTTTAAAGATAACTTCAGCCGTCAGATCGAAGGTGAAGGACCAATACCTCAAAAGAAACGTTTGTACTTCGCCAAGTTGGATATCCAGTCCTGCTTCGACACGATTCCGCAGGACAGTTTGATCGCATTGATTGAAGAGATTGTTTCCGAGGAAGAATACTGCGTGACCAAGCACGTCGAAATTAAACCGGCAAGAGGTGACCAACGAAGCAAGCCCACCAAAAAGTTCGGTGCCAGAGCTGCTCCGGTGCACGATCCTATGGCATCACCGGGGACTGTTACCGGCAAATCAATCAAAGGCAGCAGTGTTCTCGTCAATACAGGAGTTCTGAAGGGCCATAACAAGGACGATTTACTTGATCTGCTGGAAGAACATGTGAGGCGCAACATAATTAAGATTGGGAAGCGATACTTCAGACAAAAGAACGGCATACCACAGGGCTCAGTCCTGTCTAGCATCCTGTGTAATTTCTTCTACGGGAAGTTGGAGCAGGAAGTGCTAGGGTTCCTTTCTTGTCGGGAGGCAGTGCTTCTTCGCCTTATCGACGACTTCCTGCTCATTACGTGGGATCCTAACCTCGCAATGCGGTTTTTGGAGGTCATGGTCAGGGGACAGCCCGACTACGGCGTGACAGTCAACCCAGAAAAGAGTGTGGTCAATTTTGAGGCTACCATAGACGGAATCTTGATACCACGTCTGGTGGGATCGAAATTTGCATACTGCGGAGTCCTCATCGATACTCATACTCTCGAAATCCAAAGGGACCGGGATCGTCTGTTCAGTACCGGGGATCCTGCAGCCAGCGTCATAGCGGACTCACTCACAATCGAGGCAAGCCGCGCTCCTGGTGACTCGTTCAACAGGAAGATTCTCGAGACATTTCCTTCCGTGTTTCGGAACACTTTCATAGACACGGCGCATAATTCGCTTCCCGTCGTGCTTTCTAACTTGTATGCTACATTTGCCGATTGGGCCATGAGGATGTATCAGTACTTGAAGAATCTCAGCAAGCGTACACGGCCCTCCTCGGCGGTGATTATCAGGACTATTCGGGATGTGATCAGCTTAGCGACGAAACTAATCCGGGCGAAGCGTCTGAATCCGCAACAAGACACCAGACGCGAGACCGTGTGCAGCATCAAGCGATTACAGGCTGAATATCTTGCTGCGGCTGCCTTTCGCTTTGTGCTGGGACGCAAGCAAACGCAGTTTCCGGAAGTCTTGCACTGGCTAGAGCTGATTGGGAAATCATCTCGACCGACTGTGGATCGCGAGGCGGTTCTACTCAGGAAGGCAGTGAAGAACGGGGAAAAGATCTTTGAAGGTTGGAGGTTCTAGTTGGAGTGAGCTTAGAAGTATCTTGAGTTATGCATTGCCTATGATACCCTTTTTTCATGCATATGCGTCTGTGTATAGTCAGAGTATGGGCATTGGCACATATACATCTTGCAGCGATATTATACGTCTTTTTTACCTCTCACTGGATAGACTATTAAGAGTCACATTTCACAACAAACATCAATTTATTCAACAGTACATAGTTACATATTAACTTTAATAATATGGTACTTCTTTACATTTAAGAACTCCAATATTATTCTTTCAAGACAATGACCACTCAAAGATCAGTTCCAAGGCACCGTATCCGGCGTGCGGTAGTTCGAGCGGAAATAAATAAAAATATCCGTTACAGCACCATGTTTTATAGCAGTGACGTCAAATCCAGTCATCCGTGGATGAACATCGACATTATCGTTTCTATGATAAAGATATATAGTATCATAATAAGAACCCAAACCCCGAAATATCCTCTATCCAAGCTAATGGATCCGAACGGAGCATTGGCTGATACCACAGTTCTGTTATGCACAGGCCATACGGAGTATTGCCTAGGCAGGTACTCAAGTGACTAGCGTCTTTCGCGACGCGGAATTATGGACCTTGTTTGGATTTAAAGTTACAAAAAAATAAGAGCAAAACGACTTCGCCGAAGCAAGCAAGCATCTGCAAATTCGTCTCGGTCGGGAAGGGGAATCTTAGCCCCGGAGTTTATATAGGTACTTAGTCTAGAGTCGAGTACTCACTCGCCTACCGCTCAGTACCTACCCATCTCAGCCTTAACATTAGAATATAACGCCACATCCATCCCAGTCTACGATCCTGGCTATTGAACAAACGCAACTACGAACAGGAAACCACAAGGAGAGGAAAAGCAAACGAAAATGCTCTCCTTCTTTCGCCGCATTCTGCCCAGAGCCGTCGCGAACTCGGGCTCCGAACTCCGCGACCACCTAGCCAATGAGCGGACCTTTCTATCATGGACGCGAATGGGTCTCGCTTTTGCAGCGATGGCGCTCGCGCTGGGTCGACTGAGTCTGATTGATCATATGGTTAATTCGCGATGGGGTGGGAATATCAATGGCAATGGCAGTGGCAATGGCAACAGTAATGGTTTACTCCCATCTTCGACTTCGACTTCGACTTCGCCGATCTCGAATCCGACCGATAAGAACAAAACTGGGACACCCTCGACGGCATCTTCCGAAACACGTTCTTTGCCCGGAGCGGATCTGGTGGCCAGTCGCGTCTGTCAGGGGATCAGCATCTGGTGTTTCGGGTACGGGTTGTTTCGATACGTGTCGGTGCGAAATCACTTGACGCGAGGGCTGTTTGTTCCGGGGATCTGGGGGCCGGTTTTCATGACGTGTGGCTCGTTGGGAGTTTTTGCGACGGTGATGCATTTCGACTGGAGACGGGATGTGAGGGAGCCGGTGGCAGCTTTGTCGAGTGGTGTTGGGGAGAAGAAGAGAGAGTGATGGGACGATGGGATGATGGGTCAGGTTGTGTTGGCTTTGCTGGGTGATGAGTAGTGATTGAGGGTTGAGGATTGTCTAGAAAGCTGTAAATGTAAGGGCTAGATTAGATTTGATGTTCGATTTTAGAGGATTTTTTGATGGGTTAACTAGATGTATGTTAGATTTGTACAGGTTTTGGTATTCTTCTGACGACCTTTTTGGAAGTTGGTGTTTACAGGAGTAGAGCGGTCTGTTACAGATCAATATATTTGTTTGCTTTAGCACACAATTGCATGGATCACTGTAATCAATGTAGAATCCCAGTGTCAATTAATTAGACAGCTGGCGGGCCGTGCCGGCCTAAGAAATGCCAATGTCCTAGCAGCCTGGTCTAGTTTATGGTAAAAGCCAACTAGGTGGAATACTTCACATAAAAATGGGTACTGAGGGATCTATGAGATGAAACCACTACGCGTACACCGGATCTTTCAGATCTTTCATCCTATGCAGTGAGCTTTTTTATATGGAATGAGCTCAGACTGAAGTAGTTAGTGTCGGCCAATCTGATCAGCAAGACTTGAACCCTGTAACGATAAGCACTACTCTAGTCAAATAGCAGAGATACATATGGTAGATGCCAGGCTGCGGTAGGCATTCCCGGACCTACAGTATCTATTCATATCATAGGGCTCGCACGGATAGTCCCTGCGTTCTTGGCAGTACTGAGTTCTCGTCAGGTTCGAAACGTGTGCGATTCTCCCGCGGACGCGTCAGTGGCGGGAGGGACACGGACTAAGATGTCCGAGCGGATGATATTGTTAGAGTACGAGTGAATGCAGTCGTTTGCTCACACGTCATGAGTGGTTTGATCCGTGGATGTCCCCGGGAAGGAATACTGGTTATACTCAGCTCAGCTCGGCCACTGGGAGCACAGTCCGCGATTGTCATGTCAGCGCGTCCCTGCGCATGTCAATGCCACTGGAAGACCAAGACATCGCGATCTGTGCTAGACAATGACCCCGCTCATCAAAGACACACCCAGGCCATTCCCGCAAAATGTACGAGGGGAGAAGAGGGCTGGCTTATACAGCCATGACATAACGGCCAGCAGCATCCGAGTATGTGAGAACAGTAAGGTTGCTGGAACGGGCCATGGCAGCGATCGTTATTATTTGGCCGTCTATGCGATCCTGCCGGGTTTCACCGCCTTTCAATCCATCGGTATTTCTCCCTTCATACCACGATGGACGCATCGCCCTTGGCACGAGACGCTCGAGTCATGGATGATGTTCTGCATGCTGGCTGGGCAGCAAGGTGAGCAGAAAGTCCTGTGCCCTGAGACATGCAACCAATCTTTGTGTGTGTGGAGGTGACATGCCAGAGGAGAGTCCTCTCGAACTACTGCAGTAGCTCCCGATTGAACGTGTGGAACCAGCCATGCATGACGCCAAAGACTCCCTCATCTATACTGTTAGTCGAACATTGTGACCTTCTGTTAGAATCTTTTTTCCGTGTGCGGCTGGACGGACCGCTGCTATTGTTGCCTCGTGGCCGAGAAAGACCCGCTGTTCCCGGCATTATTATTATCTGGTGTGAAAAGAGTCGAGAGAAGATGAGTTAGTTAACCGAGCAAGCGACGATTACCATAGTTAGATTAGTTACCAGGAGAGTGAGCCCTAGCCACAGGAGCACAGCCTAAGGGCACTGGTGGGGCCACACAGCCAATGGGATGCCGTATACTGGATGATCAGCCACAACGAGGCGAGGGAAGGCACGCAGTGGATGGACCGACCGAGGGGGAAGGAGCGAGCCACGGTTGCAGCTGAAGGCACGATAAGATCACGGGCTGGGTCAGGCCAGGGGCTGCGAGAGCAGAGGAGAGGAAGATGAGAGAGAGATTGATGTAGACAATATATCTATTATCATTATTATTATAATTGGACTGTCGTGGTCAGTACTATTATTCTTATATTCTTCCTCACTATTACGGCCATGGCACGGAAAACACAACATGGCATGATAACTACTTAGACCGACGAGACACGGAACAGCAGACCCAGATGGAGGGCCATCCTAATCTGCCAGTATCGTCTCGCCAGCACGCCAGCCGGGCCCCTTCATGACAGCCCAGAGGCCTCTAAGCCCAAAGCCCACTAGCTGGCATGGTCCAGCTGTCCGAACGATCAGATCGTCGCCCGTGGCTGCCAGGCTAGACGACCGAAGAATCACTGGGCCTTGTCTGGTCCATCCCTGATCTCGCAGCCTCAGGCACCGCTGGCCATCCCGTCCACCATCCCGGATTCCAGACCGTATCATCATCCCTCTCCACCCCGTCACTACTGTCTCATCGTTCTCCAACGGCTTCTCGTCGTTTTCTTCTTCTCCTTCTTCGTTTCCCCGTTCCTCCCTTCTTCGATCGTTTACGCTCCTGGCCCCAATGTCCGCCATTGGGCCTGTCCATCGTCGTCTTTAACTTGTTCATCCCAATCCCCAGACTCTCGTTTTTTTCGACCAATTTCCCTTCGTGTGCTCTTGCTGCGCTCTGAGCTGCTGCGAGCAGTAGCCGCCATCACCAGCATCGAGAATCATCAGTGTTGGACTGATACCCCTTCCATTCGTTTACAACAGCAAGCACCGCATCAACCGCGCATTTCCGGAACGTCCGTGGTTGAGCCAAGTTCGTCGATCGAACCTCGCGAATACTATCGTTTTTGGTCGCTTCCCGCCTAGTCGCGGTCGATAATTCCCTGATCCTCTCGTTTTTGAACGGCTTGATATTTGTTGCAAGCCCTGGTGGAGATGGCGACAGTCTGCTCGCCCAACTCTCCCCCCGAGTTGTCTGGGTCCAAATCCTCCAAATCTTCCTCTTTCCAGTCATCCTCCCAGTTCTCGGGCACGGATGGCCTGTTCACGGATATTTCCAACTTTGAAGACATCGGTCTGGAGGACGACGCGGACGTGCCCTATATGGATCCCTATGCCACCGCCGTTCCGCGGTCCTCAACGCGGACGACACCCACCGTCACTCGCGTCAAGAGCACATCCATGCTCTCCTGCAGTCGAGAACTAACTTCCAGTTCGAAGACGAAGAACGATTACCCGCCGCTGCAGGGTCAGATCAATGGGGCACTGGCCCAGAAGAACCTGGAAACCCTCAACACTTCACGAAAGGGTGGTCGCAGGGATTTCACCAGTCCGTCTGTCATCTCGCTGCCAGTTCGATCGTCAGGACGTCGACGGTCACGCTCCCCGTCTCCCAGCAATCCGGCATCCGTGCTGTCTCCATCCCCGAGTAGCAGTACGCTTACGCTTTCTCCCCTTTCCGCCCGAAATGGAGGGCGCAGACAGTCATGGCAGCCGACCCGCAAGTCCGTCAAGGAGTTGGAGGAGGAGTACCATGATTCTGATGAGGATCTGCCCGACGACGCCAGCCTGTGGAACGTCCCCATCTCTCCTCGTCCCTACCAGGAGCGAGCAGTATCAAGAAGCGCAAGCCCTGATGCCAGGGCCTCGACCCCACGACCTCTGCCGCTGTCTCATGCGGTTCCAGAAGCCCCCGCGGTGTCCCCGATGACTTCTCCTCGGACATCGCCTTCGGCTCCTCGTCCCAAATCAAGGGTCTCGAGGTCAACCTCTGCCGGTCCGAAAAGGGGCCAAATCTCGCCCCGTAATCCACGTACTAATTCCTATAATGTTGTAATGTCGGAACTGTCTGAGGAGGCGAGGATATTGACAGAAGCTCTTGAGTACCATGCCGATGATCCCCAGAGAACGTCAGATGGTAGCCGGAGCGGCAGATCCTCGCGCAGGACCAGTATCGAGTCGAAAAGAGGGTCGAATGGGATTGTTGAGCTGCCACCACTCCAAAAATCGAACATCATGATCGATCCCTTGCCCATCAGCAAGGAGAAAGAAAAGGTCCTCAGTCGGACACGGCCCAGCTGGCTTCCTCCAAAAGACCAGAAAGAAGAGAAGAAGCATCTGAAGGAGTACAAGAGAATGATGGCGCAATCCAGAGAAGCTGGTAAGTCACAATCATAGCCCTTGTCTGACCTCGTGGGATTGTGGTTAACAAATTATCTTAGACAAGCGACGGGCTGCTAAAGCCGCTTCGGCACAGTGCGAGAAGGACAATACGCGACAGACTCTCCAGCGGATCTGGGATGACTATGTGTGCCCAGATTGGGACCGCGTGGTGTCAGAACATCGTACCCGCGAGTTGTGGTGGCGTGGAGTCACGCCTCGTTCGCGAGGTGCCGTGTGGCAACGAGCCATTGGCAACGAACTTGCTCTGACCGAGGAAACCTACAAAAAGGCGCTGACGAGAGCTAAGGAGGTGCGCTCTAAGACTGGGGATGATGCGGGGGAAAGCAATCGGCGGATGCGGGAGTGGTTTTCTGCCATCAGGAACGATGTCTCGAGCGCCTTTCCCGACTTGAACCTTTTCCAGGAAGGGGGCCCGTTACGAGATACCTTGATCGATGTCTTGGAAGCGTATTCTATGTATAGAAGCGATGTGGGATATGTCTACGGTCTTCATGTAAGTGAACCTCGCGGTCGTGGCCGGGGCCGTACTGATAAGCTTTTATAGTCCATTGCCGCGTTACTCGTTCTCCAGATGCCCACTCCAGCAACAGCCTTCTTGGTCATGGCCAACGCGCTCAATCGACCCCTGCCGCTTGCATTCTTAACTTCAGATCCAGGTGCCAAGGGCCGAACCTATTCCCTCGCTTCTGCAGCCCTTCGCTACAAGTTTCCGCGTCTCTCGACTCACCTCTGCGAAAATATGAACCTTACAGACGACGATATTTGGGAGCCTATGTTCCGCTCCCTCTTCACCAATGGCCTTGACCTCGAGCGTGTGAGCCGCGTCTGGGATTGCTGGGTGTTTGAAGGTGACCGTGTCATGATCCGCGCTGCAGTTGCAATCCTTGGTTGCTTGCAGGTACAGTTATTTGGCTTCGGACCTGACGAAGCCGGCCATGCCGCTATCAGAGACATCCTTGGCTGGGGTCCCCGTGATATTGGGACGAAGAACCAAGGCGTTCAAAACTCCTCCGTCACCTCCGGGTTCGGTGGTGGACAGATCCCCAATGCAGGCGTTGGCAAGTACTGGCTTTTAGACTCCGCAGGGGATGAGGATGGTTTCATGATTCAGGTCAGAGAGGCTGGAAAGACGCAGCAATGAGGTTGCGCTTTCGTCCCCGAGCTCTCCTCTTTCGTCCTGTCGCACTCGCAATGCATTGACTCCTTTGACGGATGAACACATCCGCTACTTCTTACAAGCGTTCCATTCATCATCGCTATTATTTCTTATATATCGGCTGTCCGACAGCCTACATTGACGAAGATTCGACCTGACGGATTGGATGATTCAAATTGCCTGCCGTTGACATTCTCTACCAATTTCATAAGTGTACTACTAGCCGCATTACTGTCTTTCCTTTCCACTTGTCTCAGTCGTCTTTGTTCATCGGGAGCTAGAGTTTTTGGTATTGGTTGGTATCTTCCCGTTTTCAGGATACTCTTTATCTTTCTTTGTAATGACACAAACAGCCGCGACAACGGCTGAATTCGTCTCCTGTTGTTTAATTGATTTCTACTGTGTATAGTTTGGGAACTTGGTCTTTCAATTCGGGGTCTCCAGCTGCAACGCTGGGAACGAACTGATGGCTAAATGATTGGTCCAGGCCATCCCTTTACTAATTATTAACAATGCAATGACTGTCATCGATTTTTGGAAACACCGGGCTCCAAGAAATGCTTCTCTATTGCTTAAAAAACAGAAGTGTGCAGGAGTTTAATTCACATCTTCCCGTTCGCCTCACCATTACAACGGCACCATTCCCACAAAACTCGTCACACATTGCACATCATCAAGGAGTACTTTTTCGTGCGTCTAGTTGCATTTTTCATATTAAATTGATCCATTTTGGATTTTCCTGCAGTCCTACCAGGCCACCCGAGCGATTGGCCCTTTAGGAAACAGTCGAACCACGGCCTTTCGGGCTTCGTCCATCAGAAGAACACCAAAAGCCAGTCCAATAGGTATGAACCAAAACTCAAGTGGCACGCTCGCAGTATTGAAGAGAGATTGGATCCCAGGAACTTCAGTAACGAAAATGGCAATGATGAGTGAAATCAGCATCGCCAAAGGCAGCCAAGGGTTTCGCCGCTCTTTTCGAATTGGGTCGGCCTGCAAGATAGACATCCTCTTGTTCCGGACAGACAAGATGTTGCCCCATTGCATAATAACCAGGGTGACGAAATATACGCACTGCCCGACGTTGTTATAGTGTGTAAGTTCATCCTCCGTGTGGCCGTAGAAGCCGTCTGAGTACTTTTCGAATGCGAAAACGAGAGCGTGGAACGGAATACCCGCAGCTTTATATAGGTATAAGAAAAACATGCAGTGTGCAGATAGTGCTTCCATCACTCCGATAAACAGGTATGATTGCCCATATATCTTGAGGTTGATCAGGTGATCCTTTTTGTGATTCCTCGGTGGTCCATCTAGGAGATCGTACTCTTCTTTCTCCATGATGAGGGAGAGAGAAAGGAAGAGATCTGTGAAGACACAGATGATGATCATGAGAAACGAGCTCAAGGGTAGAGGAACCCCAAAAAAGACGTTCATGATCACTGGCCAGATCTCAGACCAGCTTCCAGCGGGAAGGAGATATGCAATCACTTTCTGGAGGTTTTGGAACACAAGCCGACCCAGCCTTATTGCTTGGACAATGGAGTCGAACTTGTCCATCAACACCAGGTCTGCTGCCTCGATTGCCACATCGCTCCCAGAGACGACTGCTATGCCAACATCCGCTGCACGCAGTGCTGGTGCATCGTTGACACCATCACCTGTCACGGCGACGACGTTATCGCGGTTTCTGAATTCGTTCACGATGCGGAGCTTCTGTTCTGGGGTTGTACGGCCGAATACTATTTCCTTATATTGACAGATCACGTCCCAATCTTCCTCCTTCAATGATGAGATCTGGGATCCGTCCACGAGAAGGCTCTGCCTCGAAGATGTCAGACCCTTATCGACTGTAATATCGGTGAGGTCAGCCACTGTATCTGGTTCTGCGGTGCCTGTGAAGATGCCTATGTCGCGAGCAATCGCGGCCGCAGTCAGGCCAAAGTCTCCGGTGACCATGAAGAACCGGATGCCTGCCTTGCGGCAAGATGCAACAGTATGAGCCGTCTCCAAGCGAGGAGGGTCGACTATGCCAAATAACCCGATAATTGTAAGGTTCTGAGCACCCTCGGCCTGGATCTCGTCCGCAAAGTCGTTCGAGCCAACAGTTGCCCGAGGGCTATAGTATCTCTGACAGAGAACAATGACTCTTTCAGCTTTCTTTGACATCTCCTCTTGGAAGGCAGAAAACATTTGCTTCGCGGAATCATCCAGTTGCTTCACCTCGTTGTCGACGCCTGACCAGTATGACGTGCATTTCGGCAGCAGCACATCAGGGGCTCCTTTAACATATACCAAATACGTTTCTTTGGAATCGTTGAGTTTGGAGTCTTCGAGCTTTGCTGTCGTCTTGTGCAATGTGAGCATCCACTTGTTCTTGGAGTTGAAAGGTATTTGATAAATCCTTTCATATTCTTCAAATTTCGTGGTACTCCCAGGGTTGACGGTTTCTGCAAAGCGCAGGACGGCTTCGTCCGTAGCATTGCCGTTGACTTCTCGCTCAGCGAGTGGGAGATGCGCCATCCCTGGGTCGAAGAAGGCATCATTGCAGAGGACTGATCCTTGAAGCAATGTCTGAACGGGTAAAGGAGCCTCGCCCTTCTGAAGCTCTTCGGTAAACCTGTCGACGTTGTATCGTTTGTCAACGAAGCCGACCGATCTGACGAGCATCTTATTCTGCGTCAGTGTTCCAGTTTTGTCGGAACAGATCACATTGACGCAGCCGAGGGTCTCGACCGTCGATAGACCCTTTGGTAGAATATTCACGCTCTTCATCCTCCGCGCGACCATCATGAGCGTGAGCGCAACTGCAACTGGCATACCTTCCGGGATAAAAGCTACCACGCATCCCATCACATCGTTCAGCATGGCGACAACATTCATAAACCCGCTATGATCGACACGCAGCCATCCAGCCCAGGTGAACAAAATCGCACAGGCCAGGATTAAAGTAAGACAGATGATGATTCTCACAAAACGATTGATCTCTTTTTGGATGAGAGTCGGTTTCTCTTTGACGTCTGCTGTCAGGCTGGCTATGCGGCCCATGACAGACCGAGAGCCGGTAAGGACAACCACACCGACCGCATTTCCGTTGGTTACACTTGTTCCCATCAATGCGATGTTTCTTGTCTCGAGGAAATTCTTCTCCGTGGCATCAGTAGCCCCTTCGATCTCTTCAGACTCTCCTGTCAGAACGGCACGGTCGAAGCGCACGTCTCCGGAGGTCTTCAGAATCCGCATATCTGCCGGCACTTTATTTCCAATTGAGATATGCACAACATCGCCGGCCACAAGATCTGTCGCTGGCGTCTTCACAAGGTGTCCGTCACGTAGCACCATGGTGTCGGATGGAAGTAAACTGAGGATCGAGTTCATCACCTGCTTCGTCGACCAGTCCTGGAAAGCGGAAAAGCTAGCTTGGAGCGTAATGACGATTATCACTAAGATTGCCAATGCCAGATTCGTCGCCGAAGGAGGGTTGCTCAGTGGCCTCCAGCAGATGAAAAAGATAATGACTCCGACCCATAACACAGAGCAGAAGCCTCCGAAGACGTAGAAGAAGATCTTCTTCAGATAGTTCTCCCGACGTTGAGCGACAGTGTTCTTTCCATCTCGCTGCAGTCGTGTTGCTGCAGCACTCGCACTCAGTCCCTTTTCTGGATCAACATTGAGCTGTTGGCAGAGACGCTCCGGGCTGAGAATATGGTAGTCGAGCTGCTCGAAGTAGTCTTGATTTACGAGGTTCTTGTCTCTCTTTTCCTTTTTGTTTTTGAGCAGCTCCTCAGAGGTATTATGTGACTCGGATATCTGAATTGAGAGCGTGCGAAACTCGATGGGAATACCCGGCGCCACAGACGATGCACCATTCTCCCTATTGCTGCGGCTGCTCCGTATGGTGTCGATGCTCTTGGTGCGTGAAATTGAGCGGAGACGCTTAGAGGCGTTATTGCGAGAACGGCGGGTTTCTGATCGTGGATCATCCGCGGGTGATTCAAAGATAATACGCTGTGAGCCCCGTTGCTCTGGCGTCTCATGTTCAGGATCTCCTCCTTTGGGGACATCACTGCGAGAATTTGCTTCGACATCCTCCTCAAACCCGCGTGGATTGTCTTCGGAAGCAGGTTCCTGAGAAGACGGAGATGAAGGCATGACTTGGTCAGATCGAAGCGACAGCTCCTATCCTCGCCACCTGAACAACGGGGGTAAATATATAGAATAACAGTGATTGGAAAATAGAGGAAGAAAGAGGCACACAGAGAGGGATTATATGCACCATGCGAGCTGACTCGATTAAACCCCTCTTCCGGCTCTAGCTACCTATCTAGGATTTATCACGTTTATCGAACCAGAACCGAAAGCAGCGGAATCCCACGTGGAATAGATACGATGTCATATTTTCATCTTTACCGCAGTACCCATCCGCATCTATGAGGGATTTACCCTGACCACAACGGGCCACCGGGGGTGAAAAAGGAACCGTCCAATCTGCTCACGGAAAAGCAGCAGTCTAGCCCTAACCCCTAATTAATCAATCACGATAAAAGAAGAATCAGAGTAATCACAATTATCCAAAAGAAAAGAGACAGGTTGCAATAAAACGCTCAAACACCGCACACTCAGGAAGCTCGCCCCGTCTAACTAAACTTTTAAACTTCATTATCTGTTTTTGCCTTCCCGCTCATTTCGACTCACGCGCGGGAAGAAAGGAAGGCGCAGAAAAAAACGCCATAGCTATTATCGTGGCTTAACGTAACTAACTGAAATCGGGTATTGTTTTTCAACGCGTTGGTAATATTACTCTAAGATGATGATACCGCGTCCGATTGTGCTTTTTGGTTTGGTTTGACGGTATAAATCTCTCGCAATAATGTACTGCTATAGAGACAGACTATGTCTGCGGTCTTCCGCGCCGGCTTCTGATTGGTCCGTGTAATTCGCTCAGGGCTATGCACCGCAACAGGCTATTCTGGAAACGGTGAGCGAGAAACATGTGGAATGTGCTGTTGGTTATTGGGATATGCTACTCAAAGAAAATTAGCGGGACCGATGTTCTTTTCTATCTTGCTGTGTGTGTCGGTGTGCATCAAAGTAGCTGGTTTCGAGGTCTTTGGTTTCTGAGAGGTGCGCAAGCTTATAAAAAAGGTCTCCAAAAGTGTAATATCGACTCTCAGGTAGCATTATCAACTCCTTGCAGATCACAGTCCAAGCTCCTAGGCTCTCTACATAAAATCAGGAACACCTGCTGTTGATGTGCGACTTCCTTGGGCCATCCTTTTTGTTGATTGAATCCGTGCATGTCGCAGAGAGAGATGTATACTCGATAACAATACTCAACTTCATCTACAGCTCATGGCTCATTCTTTGATATATCGGATATTGCCCGATGGACTTAGATATGGTTCTCGATAACTAAATTCTATTTTGGTTACTCGTCATATAATGTCGCTCACAAATTGGATATTGATTAAATTCCCGGCGCTGCGAGTTTCAGTCTAGATCAAAGCATGAATGGAAAGGACCTGCACAGCCGACTCTTCACTTCCCCCCCTTCTTAGCCCAGTCCATTTTCAGTACAGAGTCTCAATATTCCGGTGACTGCATCTTCTCCATAAACGCACGGTCCCTCTTCTCGTTCTCCTTCGCCCTGTCCAAATCCTCCTGCATCTCCACTTGCTCAAGTTCTCTCATCGAAATCGACCATTCTTTCTTGTCACTAATCTTCTTCAGAATCTGATCCAGAGTCGTTGGCTTAATAATCTCGTAGATAGACGAGGTCATTTCGTTCGTAAAGTAGTACCGCCCTCCGGCTGATATGAGACCTTCATATTCCCCTGACTCCGGAGTGGTATGCATAATGGCCACTGGATTTTCAAGACCACATCGTTTTGCAATATTGGCCCAGTACCCGGTTTCGAGAAATGACGGGTAGAAAGGGTCAGTAGTCCATCCTTCAGGGACTTCTTGGGGCTAGCTTTTTATTAGACCACTGACATAGACCTAGTGAATTTGACATAACTTACAACTAGGGAGCGGCTCATCGTGAAGAAGACTGATAATTTGGGAGTAGAGCACAGTCAAGAACGATGCAATATAGAATAAATGACATGAAGATGACGGAAACCACAACAAAAAACTTCAGGCACCCACCACAACTGTCTCTCTTTTTGGTTTTTGAAATTTGGACATTTTTTATTATACCAATATTAGCACATAAGTTTAATATGTTTCTTGATTACTGTTGGTGAATATAGTCTTCTACGCATACTCAGTTGGGGAGATCTCCCGTATCCCTATAATGACCACTTACCGCAACTATGAGTATAAGGCTTTTAAAAAAGGCGCTTTCTATTTTATTCTTATCGTCTGATAGTCGCTATGGTGCATATGATTTAACAGCGCCGGGAATTTAATCAATATCCAATTTATGAGCGACATTATATAACGAGAAACCAAAACAGAATTTAGTTATCGAGAACCATATCCAAGTCCATCGGGCAATATCCGACATCTCAAAAAATGAGCCACGAGCTCGCACACCGCAGTTACATTTCCATTACGCGAAAACAGGCGAAAGCCGCAACTACGAAGAAAATAAAAAGGGAATATGTCCAAAAAGGAGCCAGTCGGTGAAAATGTCAAGGACGAAAATCAATGAGGCATATAACCAACCTACCGAATAGAAGCTGGCAAAGTTACCGCGGGAACCCCGTCCGCAGATTCTATTTGCCGATAAAATACCGCTCTGTTTGGAATCCAATAGATACCTTTACCGTAACACATCTGCATCGAGATGAGTCGTATGAGACGTAAAATGGCGCCTGCTATGATATTTATTAAGGGGCTGTAAGGTGTAACTAACGGATTTTTTTTTGCGAAGTGACTTCCTGCAGTTGAGCTATTAACTTTGCTCGCGAATTGTCTCATAACGTTAATGCTTGGTTGATTAATGTCGCAAGTTTCAAGAGAAGCATATTAACGACTCTGCTGATTTATCTGACGATAATTCATCGTTCTATCTGACGATTTGACCACATCCATTGCTACTGGAAGACCACCTAGGGTCTTTCTATGTCAAGAATCCGGTCTACGACTCATGCCAGCTGCTGTTTTAGAGCAAGCAAGCATACGAAGTGACGACAATAACAATAGTCCCCCGTCAGCGACTACAGCGTCGTTTTTAGCAGACACGCATTGTCGCGACGAGGAAGCTGGATCTCTTCAGGATTCTGACCCTCCCGCACCATCGCATCATGAGATCCATCACCATCATCTGATCCAGAAAGTCGATAAGCAATGGGGATTCCTTGATGCGATTCTCAGCATAATCTCAACCTGGTGGTGGTCGGGGAGTCATTCTGAAGATCAAGATCCCCTGATCGCCACGCCATCTACGCCTCAGGGACAATCTTCTATTCCCTCAATGTCCCTAACTCAAAAGTACGGCAAGTTCAAAGAATTCATCTACTACGGCGAAACATCGACGATACGTCTACACGAGAAGAAACACATCCCAACAACTTCATCTTCGTCTTCTCCTACGCGGACGGAATTCTACGCCATCAAAGTATTCCACCGTTCATCAGCCAACCTCGCCCGTTCCGAATACTGCATCGCCTCATGTCTCCAACATCCCAATATGATCCGCACCCTCGACCTCCTTTCCGACGAAAGGGGTTCTCTTTACGAAGTAATGGAATACCAGCAATCAACAACCCTCTATCACCTTATCAGCGTCTCACGCAAGACCAGAACCAGAACCAAAAAGGAAGGCCTCACCACCCTCGAATCGGACTGTTTCTTCAAACAACTCCTCCGCGGGATAGACTACATGCACACCCAGGGCGTCGCACATCGTAACATAAAGCCCGAAAATATCCTCATCACACTCCGTGGTCAGGTTAAAATCATCGATTTCGGCAACGCCGAATGCTTCCGCGCTCCGTGGGAGCAGCGGCCGCATCTAACCAGGCGGTTATCGGGCACAATTCCTTATATTGCTCCAGAGGAGTATGTGAACAGGGAATTCGACCCGAGGGCAGTCGATGTTTGGGCTGCGGGCGTTACGTATATTGCGATGCGGACGGGGAGACTTCCCTGGTTCACGGCTGTGAAGAGGGATGATGAGTTGTATGTCGCGTATTTGAATGGGAGAAGGGAGGAGAGGGGTTATGAGCCCATTGAATCTTTTCGGCGGGTATGTTCATCCCTTTGTTTAGTTTTGGTCTTATCTGACTAACATGGCTAATCTCTTGTGATTTTCAGGAATGTTGCCGCAACGTAATCTACGCGATGTTGAATCCTAACTGGGAACGACGCATTACTGCATCCCAGATCTTGAGGTCGGAATGGGTGACTGGTATTGAGGTCTGTGATGCTGGAGCTGGAGAAATATAAGTCGTGGTGGTAAGGACTCGAACATGGATTACTCGGGTTCTGCTGGTGGCATACGTGGTGGTGATGGTGATTATTGTATGATGTACATGACTTGCGCGATATAAGCGAATATTATAGAGTGCACTAGATTTCTCATCTTTGAGAACGAAAACTCCTTTATTGATTATAACAATAAATAACTAGGCAACAAATGGAAAGTCTATCAATAAATAGTAGAAGACAAGACAGAATCAGACATCAAAGCCGGATTATACCGGAGAGATCCAAAGAGGCAAAGATAACACAGTATGATACATATGAGAATTCTATTGAATGAGAGTACGTAAGTATATAAGAGGCCCATATGTACTGCACGAGCATGCTTCTTTTCAAAATCATGGTCATCGAACAAGCACCATGACGATACCATGCTTTTTTACACATCCTCCGTGGGTATCATGGATCCACGAAACTGTCACTCGGCTGGTTCTGTACATTCCATCCATTTGCAATCTCAAGCTTTTGCTTGCTCTTTCTAGGGCTCTGGATAGCCGCCCGTTCTAAAGGAGTCTCGCCGGAAATGATAGGTTATAATCCCTGGAACGCCGGACCACAATGCAAAGATCAAATGAAGTGTGACTCCGAGATTCTTGAACGGAAAACACCCCAACTATGCAACAGACAAACAACGTCAATCGAGGTATGGACTCCATATCACACTTTCTTCAGGCAAAACGAGCGCTCAAGTTTGCAAAAGCATCAGGGCTGTGTCTGCCGTTCTGAAGCCCGTTAATATCAACGCTTTCCTGGCTAGCGTGGGTTCGTGCAAATGGGCCGTTGGACTGCTGGACTTTCTGTCCCATCCCAATGCCAAGGCCAGATGGAACGGCTGACATTGGAGCAGTATTAGCTGCAGGATTTGTCTGTCCGCCAAAAGGTGACGATGTGAAGAAAGGATTCCGTGCCCCTGCAGATGGGGATTCAAATGAAACAGGCATTGTCACACTGCGCTGCTGCGGCGTTGCCAGACTGAAAGGGGATTGTGTCTGGGGCGTGGAACCAATCGAGTTGGTCATCAGCGAAGGCGCAGGGCTGAGACCAGGCGTCGACTGAGGATGTGCTGGTTGCTGAGGCATCGGCTGCTGTTGTTGCTGCAGCTGCGCGTTCGGCATAGGGGCTGCCTGAGGGATGCTGTAAAGGGAGAGTATACTACTCTTATCAACTCGGCCAGTTTGCTGTGGTGTGAGGTACTGCGACTGGGGCTGGAAGTTTTGCTGCTGCATCTGCGGCATTTGCTGTTGGGAGTAGGGATTCGCTTGATTCGCCGTTGCAGGAATAGAGTCAAAAGGGTTATGCGAAGATGAGAACGGGCTATGCTGCTGCTGCTGCTGTTGTGACTGAGGTTGCTGTTGCAAAGGACCAAAAGGCGACGAAGATGAGAACGGAGTTTGCTGTTGCTGTTGTGATTGGGGTTGCTGCGGCAAAGGCCCAAAAGGCGATGAGGAGAATGGGCTTTGCTGTTGCTGCGGCTGCTGCGACTGAGGTTGCTGGGGCAAAGGACCAAAAGGTGACGAGGAGAATGGGCTTTGCTGTTGCTGTTGAGATTGCTGTGGCTGTGACTGCTGTTGCAATGGGCCGAAAGGCGATGAAGATGCAAATGGCGGTGCCGCGCCAGGGTACTGAGGCTGACTGGTTTGCGGTCGAGGCTGGAAAGGGGAGGAGCCCAGAGAAGGTTGGGCATTCAACTGGGCAGAAGCAGAAGTATGCTGTGGCTGTAGTTGACCGAAAAAGGGATTGCTTTGAGGCACGTTCTGTGCTTGGTTGGCATACGGGTTTGACATATTGCCCTGCTGCTGCTGCTGAGGAGCCGGTTGGAAGAAAGGGTTATAACTGCCATTCAAAGACTGGGTTGAAGCTGCAAATTGTGGCTGAGACGATGGCATAGTCACTGGTGGAGTCATAGGTTGCTGGAACAGCGTCTGGCCTTGATTTTGCTGGGTTGGATATCCGCCAGTCGAATGAGGGAACAGCGGTTGTGAGACCTGGAGGTGCTGGAAGGAAGTCTCGAGTGCAGACGTTGGCTGCGGGTCAGGAACATCGAATGGGTTATACGGCTTAGTAACAGTCGACAGTCCACTGCTTGTTTGAGGCTTGGAATCAAGCTGGTCGAAGGGATTCGTGGAGACCGCGGCCTTAGGGCTTGAAAGCGACTCGCCAAAATGAGCGGTAGTAGGTGTTCCTCTTTGAACAGGAGTTCGAGTGCCAGAAGCAGGATTACTATTCTCTCCTAGTCTCGCGAGAGATTCGATTGTCTTCTCGAGATTGCCACTCAGACCCTTCAAAACAGTCGCGTTTCTCTTGTCATCCGGAAAGCCCATTTCCTTCAAAATGTTCAGTTTCTGTTCGAATGACGCGCTCAAATCACCGACACTCGCTCCAAACACCCGGGACTGCTTGTTTATCTGTACTGGGGGCGAGCGAGAGCCATACGTCTCAGATCGGGGAGAGGTTGGATTGGATGACCTCCCGGAGGACCGGGGCAAATGCGAGGCTGATGACACGGAGCGAAGACCGAATCCAAATAATTTTCCAGTCTTGGGAGGTAGTGGAGGAGGTGAACCCTCCGGAGACCTCGTGTAGCCGGAATCATGCCTGCTCGGGGGCTTTGGCTTCCCGTCTTCCAGCGATCTCTGTTCATATTTCTGGCGTATATACCGTTCCATCGCCGAGTCGGCCTCGTCAATGTCGACCGGGATTGGTGGCTTGACATTTCTGGGGTTGTAGATCTTGTTTGAGATGGTGTTTCCATGCGCTTTCATGTTCTTCTCCAACATTAGCTGCTGCCCGTACGACTGCGGGTTCGACAACTCACATCAACCTGCTCTGCCGTCCAGGAATCCATGCTCAACGACTTGACTTTCGATATGTGGGTTCCCAGCTTCCGATGGAGGGCCGCACAACGCATGCAGAGAAATATTCCCAACTATTCATCATTTCGTAAGTATTTCAACTTGTCACCGCCACAATTCGGATAGGTAGAAAGGGGAAGTATGGCCTGCTTACGTTCCAACTGGCCCATCCTAATTGAGAAAATGAGTATTAGCACAATATTCAGCTTCGTTTGGCACCTGATGACAACTCACCTGGATTATATGCCGAACAGTCGGCACACCGGTCATTTCCTGGGATCGATCTGATGAGATCCTGCAGGGCTCGTTCATTGCGCGCCTGCTGGCGCTTGCTGAGTCCTGCCACCATGGTTGCACTGGAACCGGGATTGGATGATAGAACGTTTGTTGCAGAGGGTCACGCAGACTGGCGAGTCTGGCTCTTGTTTTTTCTGAGAAATGTTTTGGGCGGGGATTCCGGTTTCGGTGGCGATGGACGGGATGCAGCGCTCAATCAATAATCACGTCCAGACGGGATCATTGGAGCATGCCACAGAACAAAAGATCCCCAGAGCCAACGGTTGCTGTGTCCCTCTGCGATGGAGGTGACGTGCCGTCAAGTCCAGGAGAATAATAATGGTGTTTCGGAGATGGCAGTCGAACCCAGGCTATGGTCCTGTTAGCTCCAGGGTTGGGGCCTCTCCACTGGGTCACAGCCGAACCTTCCACCCTGGCGTTCCTGGAGAGACCAACAGTGCGACCTCCTCGCAGTCACTACTACGAGTATCTACGCTACGGGCGGGGATCTTTGACGTCGTCCCGTCGATTCATTTGGCTGGTGGAGCAGCACTGACGAGGGAGATCAGGGACGATTCCCCAAAGCAGCTTGGAAAAGGGGCAAACCCTGTCTGGCGGGAGCTGGCCAGATAGACCGTTGCTTAATGGCGTCCGCGTCCAAAATGCGGGATCGCACCAAAAATAGTTCGGTAGGAGACAACCGACATCTTCAGACCTGGCATTCTCTGCTGGACCATGGCCATAGACTGATTTATATTGACGAGGTCAAGCAGAAATACGTTCTACTGTCCGTTCCTGTGGCTGCTGCCAAGTGAAAGCCGTTCTACATGGCTCCGCGGCCATATGGTGGCTTGCCGGAACTCAAAGCTTCAAGACTGTCAAGCTTCCAATGATAAGAATACTCTAAGGAGACAGCCACGAGGACAGAGACCCACGTCTGGCTTGGTGATTCTGACATATCAAGCGAAGAACGCCATCCAGGCTTCCAGAGTTGTGCTAGCGAGGCCGGAGAGGAGTCTGGCGGAATATTGCAGCAGCAAGGACATGTCCTCCCAGAAGGATCCTTGCTGGATCTCAGCTTATCACCGTTAATCTCCTTCCTCCTGGCAGGCTGGCAGGTTTACTTGTAGTAGTCGTCGCATCTACGGCAGTATCCATGGCTCAGCACTGTACCACGAGGCACAAGAGGCCTATGACCAAACTACCAGATAGCCTCTCATCGGATTAACACACAGAAATTAAATCCAAATGATGTCCGAACAGCAGGTGACTCGCACCCGTCATGGCACTCGGATTCTTTCAAAGAAAAAATCCGGCACGGCGAGGGAGCCATTAAATGTCCGGGTTTCCTCTAGTACGCCAATATGACCTGCCATCCTGTAGGTGTAATCGTGCCAAAAGAGGCACGGCAGGAGCTGGAGGTTGATTATGCGTTCATTTTCATTTTTCATGAAGTGTGTGGAAAAGAAAAAAGGAGGAACAGACGGATTTTGCCTGGTAGAAAACCTGCCGCTGTTGGTGTCATCACGTGAGTCGGGGCCGGATTTACCCTGCCCGTCCACAACGCGCCAAAAGCGAAAATATCTTCTCTGATCTTGACAGCTGTGGTCTTTTGTTCTCTTTCATCACAAACGGTCAAAAACTCTCTCTCATGCGAGAACACTGAGTTGTTTGCCTCTGGGGCAATTCTCCTTGAGAACCTGACCTAAGTCAGTGGACTGTTACAGATGAGTGACGGTCTGCTGCTTGGATGCGACGACATCGCTACACCGCGTTGTGGCAACTCATGCCATGACAGACAGCAGCCAAATATCGTTGGGTTGGCTAATGTGCCATTACTACCGGTTGCTCAATATGCTTTTTGATATTGGAGACTATGAGATCTCTCTCCAAAGCATCCTCAGTCTATCGAGCTGAACATCCAACTGGTATGTATGAGTTCGCCCTGAGTTCGCACAACAGGTAAGAGACATGTCAGAATACGAGATCACTCGAGCGGAGTGAGATTGGAACAATCTGGCCGGCGTAGAAAGAAAATCGCGATACGACAAACCACCATAGTCCGCTTCTGCAGCCTTTCAATGGCGTAGAGGCCTACTACTTTTATACGTTCGTTCGAGTGGAAGATCAAACCCCATACGGTTTTTAGCAGGACCGCGTCTACTCCACCCTGCTGTTCGCGATTCTATCGAACAGTAGGACTATTTATATGACGAACATTCTCTTCTGTAGTGATAAATATGTGTTTTCTTCGACGCCAGAAGGTAGTTTTTCTGAAGATGTCTCAAGGGTATCAGTCATGGACATACGCCTTTCTACGCACGAGTCGGAGAGAAAAATGATGAATATCTAGTTTTAAGAGTTACTCTTTAAACGTAGTCACTACAGTGCTGTTCTGGAAATTCTTCTTTGACCATCTGGGTCTGGTAGACGCCAGGCATGGGGCATGAATAGCTACATCTAACTAGAATCTCTCCTGGATAGCTGTCCAATAGCCCTTCTCTCATAGAAAGACCAGGGACAGTATCATCCGACATTGAAAAAGAATCCACGGGATCTGGCTTGTCATACTGTGAAGAGGCATCATACGATAGACAAGCATTAAATAACCATCTCCACGATTGGGTATGTTAGTCACTCCGTATATGGCATGATATATCCATCACAGCGATAGTTGTCCTATCCTGGATGGCACACGTAACCTAACTAGACGATGCACCCCCAAAACGGTCATTCTAGTTAGTAACAATATGACTAGTTAGTGAAAGATTGACTTGTATTTCGTAACCGCAATGGCGGTCCTCTCAAACGCAGCCTCATCGAGCTGGCTTGAGTGTCAAAGACCGAGGAGACAGCTGAATAATCGGCGACGGTCTAGACGGCATGCGAGGCAGGACTGGATCACAATTGGACCCAGATGATTTCAAAGACGACCCGGGGGGAACCGACGTTCGTTGCCGTCGCCGAGGACATGGATGCCACTTAGCGTCAGCAATGACGGATCTAAGTGCGGAGGCCCTGCAGGTCTCCCGTGCAGAGACGAGACACCATGTCGCAATTCCTAACGACGATTGCCTCTATGTTGCACGGCGATAGATGACACTCAAGTCTCAACAACCAATGCTAGACGGTGTCAGTCTCCTCGTAGGAGTCGTAGCAGACTCAGTGTCGCAACATGTCCTGTTGGAGAAAAAAGGGCAGGTTTCGCTTGACGGGCCAATAGCAAGCGGTGAAGTGGGCCCGACCCGAGGAAGAATGCGGAGTGGATGCTTAGTCAGGAGACGGCGTCCAGAGCTCACCAATCGTAGCGCAGCGATTGGTCAACCGATCGCCGACATAGATGGCAGCGCCGATTACTGTGTTTGGGTCGTCGGGAACATCGCCTTCACTCGGCTTATCTGCGTGGACTTCCCTCCGCTGTGTTTCTTTGCTTTTCTAGATCGTCTTCTCAGCTGCTGACTCTCCTTCTTTCTCTTCTTCTCTTTCTTTCGTCTGCTGTGCAAACCTACCCATTCCTTTACAGGTGTGACCAGCTACCCTCTCTCTATCAATCCACCCCTCGCGTACATACGATATTCGAAAGACGCAAAATGGCCTCTGCTGCCAGGACCTTTTCGCGGGCGTTCGCTCGCTCCGCCGCCGTCAGACCTGCTGTGCGCAGCTCCCGGCTGGCCGTCCCTACTCAGACCTTCCGTACCAACTTCCGTCGCGGTTATGCTTCTGAGGCTGGCTCAGGAAAGTCCTCCAACACTTTCCTCTGGGTCGGTCTCGCTGCCGCTGGTGGCGCGGGTGCATACTTCTACCTCAACGGTGCAGATGCATCTGCCAAGAGCGCCAACTTCGTGCCCAGCAAGGAGGACTACCAGAAGGTCTATAACGAGATCGCAAGCCGTCTGGATGCTGAGAACTATGACGATGGCAGCTACGGACCTGTAAGGATTGCCCGATAATTGAGTTGCACGGAACACAAGTGCTGACGCTGCTGAAGGTTCTCGTTCGTCTGGCGTGGCACGCAAGCGGTACCTATGATAAGGAGACTGGAACTGGTGGTAGCAACGGTGCCACTATGCGGTTTGCACCTGAGTCGGATCACGGTGCCAATGCTGGTCTGAAGTACGCCCGTGACTTCCTGGAGCCCATCAAAGGTACGTTGGTGTCTATTCCTACAAACCGCGTCAGCACTGTTCTAACTCAATACTGCAGAGAAGTTCCCTTGGATCACCTACTCTGACCTGTGGACTCTTGCTGGAGTCACCGCCATCCAGGAGCTGGGAGGACCTGTCATTCCCTGGAGACCTGGCCGCCAGGACAAGGACGTCGCTGCCTGCACTCCTGATGGACGTCTGCCCGACGGAGACAAGGACCAGAAGCACGTCCGTTCCATCTTCGGCCGCATGGGCTTCAACGACCAGGAGATGGTTGCCCTGATCGGTGCCCATGCTCTGGGTCGCTGCCACCCTGACCGCTCTGGATACGACGGTCCCTGGCAGTTCAGCCCCACTACCTTCAGCAACGAGTTCTTCAGACTTCTCTTTGACGAGAAGTGGCAGTGGAAGAAGGTGAGTTCAGAGTCCTGTCCATGTCTTCGCGATCTCGGTCAATATAGAAACTAACTGTACCAGTGGAACGGCCCCGCCCAGTACACCGATAAGTCCACCCAGACTTTGATGATGCTCCCCGCCGACATGGCGCTCGTCAAGGACAAGGAGTTTAAGAAGTACGCCGAGAAGTACGCCAGGGACAGCGATGCCTTCTTCAAGGATTTTTCCGACGCCTTCGTCAAGCTCATCGAACTCGGTGTCCCCTTCACCAGCAAGGCTGAGGACCGATTTGTCTTCAAGACTTCGGACGCCGAGTAAAGCCGCAAATGACGTACGTCGGATGGTGCATGTGATATAATTATGTCCTGACTAGATTCCCCATGTTCTTTTTTTCTGCGTGATAGATCTCTGTCTGTCCGTCGCTTGTAAGATTAACCTTCTGTCAGTGCCAATATCGGATGTCTCTATCTCCAGCTAGAGAGAGATTTGACCTGTCTTGTTTTGGCTCGCATTGTTTTGGCTATGGAATCCCTATCCATCGAGGATATCGGAAGATCAGAGTTAGACTCGTATTTTAAACGAGGCGTCAGTTTCAAAACAAGCTCTGCCAGATTTCATCCAGATTGCAGGGTAAAATCAACGTGTCAATCGTAGTCGTATTAATCCGTGCAATTCGCTGTCGGCATACCCGTCTTTGCGGTGTCAATCTCCATCATAGACCCTGAGGATGCCATGACTGAGGTGCCAGAAATAATCGCATGAATGTAGAGAGCAGTTTTGAATGGTTGCTAAGAAGCAATGGACCGAAGTTGTTGTTCGATGTCGTCTGTTGTGCGTCAGTGTACTAACTCCCTACACTGGGCGATACCGGAGGATCGGAATTCGCTCCGCGCCGCGCCGCCAGTTGAGATACCCATCACCCCGCCTGCGCAAAAAAATACACATGCTATCCGAATACTTGCCTTGGAAAAGGTCCAGGGACGCCGAATAACCTCGCGGGTTCGCAGGGGTGTTCTCTCAACTTCTGAAACATCTGTCATCCGAAAGGGATGCACTGACCTGTCTTCCTGACGCTGTGAAGCGGCGAGAGCCAGAAGAGATTTAAAGGAACAAAAAAGATGATACCCAGTCCGATCGAGCAAGATTTCTACGCCATACTAGGCCTCCCCTTCACAGGCGCTTCGACTCCTTTCTCAAAACAGCAGATCAAAGTCGCGTATCATCGTGCTTTGCTAAAGTACCATCCCGACAAAGCTCCCACCGCTGCAGGATCCGTGACGACCACATCCTCTACGGATCATTCGCGAGCACAGACGTATACATATACAGTGGACGAGATCACAACCGCGTATAAAACGCTCTCTGATCCGTTTCTTCGCGCCGATTATGATCGCTCACTTCGGCTGAGCAGGCTCAAGGCTGGCGAGAAACATGGAAATGCGGATGTGTTTCACACCGGGTTGGAGGTAGTCGATCTTGAAGATTTGGGGTATGAGGAAATGGATGATAATAATGATGGACCTAGGACTGATGGCGAAGGGTCATATTGGTATCGCAGCTGCAGGTGCGGTGACGACAAGGGGTTTCTGGTCACGGAGCAGGATCTGGAGAGGGAGGCCGAGCATGGAGAAATCATTATCGGTTGTCGGGGATGCAGTCTTTGGATGAAGATTCTGTTCGCAGTTGAGGCCGATAATGGTGATGATGACAACGATGCTGAAGAAAAGGGAAATACGTGAGGCCAGCACAGGGACTGCTGGTATCCTATTTTTCGACCATCAGGCCTGGCTAAACGGGCTCATCGGGAAGCTACCACCACAGAGCGTCTGTGCGATGAATACATATCTCATAGCATGAATGTGGCTCGTCCGGATACTGCTCTCTGTACGCAGACGAAGGCCAGTGTGTCTTTCGGGTTAATCGACACTGGCCAGGAGCAGCAGATGATCTGATATGCATTGCGCCAGTCAACTCTGCAGTGGACGCTGTTGTTGGCCATATACAGTCGAGATGCTGTATAAAAGCGATTTTCTCCACATGAGATCAGCCCACCCAAAAGTTGGCATTGGGCTGGAAGAGCAGCAGGCTCCTACAAGATCATTCTAGTGCTCCAAGATTTCAGCTACTCTTGGCTGATGTGATATGTCCTGATGATATACTTTAGCATTTTTAGAAGCCTTTTATTCTTATTCTTCTTCTTCTTCTTCTTCTTCTTCTTCTTCTTCTTGCTTTTCTTCTTCGTATCGATAGGTTGTAGATGAAAGTGATATGTGTACACGTTGCGAATAGGTAGTCTACTACACATATATATTGAACCCTTACGGATCCGTTGAATATATATATTATGTGGTGAATAAAACAGTGGTAGCTACAATAACCAGAGAGGAAAACCAGGCCAAGAGGAGAACCGCGCTAGAAAGCCATAGAATCACCTATCGCTCATTCTAATTAACAGTCACGTTGCGCGTTCCCAAGTTGTTGTTGTAGCTTGAGCTTGACGTTGATGACATATCGTTGCTCCGGCGCGTTGCGCAGCCGATAAGTTAGCTACCGCATCATCAGACAACATCCGTCGACGCCACGGCACCATTTCATCAACCTCCTCCTTCCCCGGACTACAGCTGCGACATCAAGCATGTCGAGTCTCGTCCACATCTCCTCCAAGGAGCAATTTAGCTCCTTGCTTTCATCCTCTACGATCGTCGTCGCAGACTGTGAGTGCAGTGCAAGCGGTTCTCCCCCGCCCTCCGTTTACCCCGCTACAACGGACCGAAGGACAAGCATCTATTATGAATCTCCCCGGAACAACATGGCTAACTAGTTTCTCATTGATGCCTGCTAGTTTACGCAGATTGGTGCGGACCATGCAAGGCTATCGCGCCCATGTACGAGCAGCTGGCGAACCAGCTGTCTCGCCCGAATCAGATCACGTTCACCAAGGTCAACGTTGACGAGCAGCAAGACATCGCGAAGGCTTATGGGATCACTGCGTACGTCCTATTCATGTCCTTTTTGCCCCCGACGGTTCTGTCTAATTCTTCGGTGACGGCGGGGTGCAAGACAAGGCAAGGCAGATGCAATGTACAGGATGATGCTAACGGTTGAACGATGCGCAAACAGGATGCCAACCTTCATGATCTTCAAGAATGCTCGAACCGTCAGCACCGTCCGTGGAGCGGACCCAAAGAAGCTGTCTGAAGCTGTCCGTAAGCTCGCATCCGAAGCCAGCGCGACAGAACAAGGAACAGGCGAAGGATTTGGTGAATCGAGCGGAGGATCTGGCGGCTGGCTGGGCGCGTCCGCCCCCAAGGGATATACAGATATTACGGACCAGGTCCAGATCAACGGAATCGACCTGCTGAACTGTGACAGCGAGCTTGGCGCTCCGAGGGTGCTCTTCGACTCATCGAAGCCGTCGAGTCTCAACGGCGACAAGGGCAAGGGCAAGTCTGCGGACTGGGTAGAGAGCGACACCGACGAGCAGCTGATGCTCTACATTCCCTTCCAGTCGTCGCTGAAGATTCACTCGCTGCATGTCACCTCGCTGCCACCTAGTTCCGATGACGATGACGACGAGGTGCCGATGCGACCCAAGACTCTACGACTCTACACTAACCGTTCACATGTGCTGGGTTTCGAGGAAGCAGATGATATTCCGCCCGTGCAGACGGTGACCATCGAGCCCAATGAATGGGATCCCAAGACCGGAACCGCCAAGGTCGAGCTGCGCTTCGTCAAGTTCCAGAATGTCACGTCGCTGGTTGTCTTCTTCGTTGATGGGGATGGGGACGGCGAGAAGATTCGCATTGACAGACTCAGGATCCTGGGCGAGTCTGGCGAGAAGAGGGACTTGGGCAAGCTCGAGAAGATTGGAGATGAGCCAGGCGAATAAACGCGAGCGGGAAGCAAGTCAAAACAGTAGAGCTACGATAGACATCATGAACACACAAAATTTGCATTTCATTCCACTTCCACTCGATTTTTTTTTTCTTCTCTACGTTTGGAGCAATAGCCCAGTTGCAATAATGCAACCGTAAGAGCAAAAGCAACAGCAACAGCAACGTGGGGGCGCCTCTCTACTAAGAACTTATCCAGCAGCTATGACCGTGGAGGGTCAATGCAACAGAAAGCCTTCAAAAGGCGCCTCTTAAATCAAAGTGCAAAGCAGCAAAGCCTTCCCACATTACAGAAGGTACCAAGTAAACATGCACTGCCAAGCAAAATAGCAATACCAGATCAATGATACGATAAGATTTATAAGTGTCCGATCCCAAACCAAATGGCCACACCCTTGGAAGAAAGGAAGCTAGACGGGCAAAAAAGCTCGTCCAACCTCGAAGAAGGGCCAATAAAGTAGAACCGGCGTGCAATTCCATCGCTCTGTGACGCAACTGACACCTAAGACAACATCATGGGGGAGATAGATGTTTAGGCAACACGGGTGAAATTAATAGTTGCGTCGCCGCACGAGGAAAAGAAAAGAAAGAAAAAAGAGGAAAAA
This sequence comes from Paecilomyces sp. PK2413, assembly GCA_023624055.1. Lineage (NCBI taxonomy): Eukaryota > Fungi > Ascomycota > Eurotiomycetes > Eurotiales > Thermoascaceae > Paecilomyces > Paecilomyces sp. PK2413. Next base: position 342,943 of record JAMADQ010000003.1, read on the forward strand.
GATTCGCGGTCGCGGAGGGAATTTATACTGTTGGACGGAACACTACTGTTTTCGCTTGGGTCCGGAGAATGGTGGAATTTACTGCTTTTAGTTTAGCGCGGGAAAATTTCTTGCGGGTTGTTTTTTGATCTTTTCTGGTTCTTCTTTTTCTTCTGATATTATTATAGGGCTTGTGATGAGGGATGTGACCTCCTTTGGAGGGAGCATCTGTGTTTAAAACATGATAGGAAGAGAATGAACGCTCTGTTTGATCACAGAGCATGATCTCAAAAATGACAATTCTCTGAAGCCTCATCTCTCTTTTTTTCGTGTTTATTTTTCTCTCGTTTCTTTTTGGTGCTTATGTGTACCTGCCCTCCTGCAGCCATCTAACTTGGAAAAATCATAGATTTCAGAGGAAAAGGAATTTCCAGCGGAAACAGAATTCGATTATCTGTGGATATTCTCTTTCAATGGCAAGAGAACACCGTGGAGGTTGAGAAGAATCATTTTTCTTCTACTTGCATTGTCGTGTGATAATCATGCCAGTGCCTTGAGCTGCACAGTGGACAACACGTGCATGCCTACCGACATCGTTTGAGCTGGCGAGGGTTCCTTGCCACTGTATTTAACAATGATAGCGTCCCCGTTTACGGAGTAGTGACGCCTCACTTTGATCGTAGGCCCTCGTGTATTCTGGTTAGTGTCTCGGGGACTGCTCAGCTGGGTCGGGCATACGGACGAGCTTCGTCGAGCACGATCATGATCGATAGACCGCCGAGTAACTCTGTAGTCCCCATTTGGGGAATTCCTGTGCGGTTGTCCTTGCCGGAAGCGCAATTGCTCTCTAGAATCTCTATAGTGCGAAGTGCTAGGGCAGATTTACAGCCTTTTGAGAGTGTCGGTGAAGTATAATTATGAGCGTTATTGATAATCCCGTTTCTGGTGGCTTTACGGCCCATGGAGTTAGTGGAAAATTGCGGCAGGGATTCGCCTTATCGCCTGCTGGGATCTGGCTTGAGTACAAAGTACCCCTCGTGGCTGGGCTGATCATTCTAGAGACCAGTGAATGTCTAACGCTTTTGCTTTCTGATAGCGTCGAAGTCTGGCTATCTGGCATCATCGAGATTGGCCTCCGCCGCCTAGAGCAAAGAGCCGGCCTGTCGATCGTGATTTTGTTATGGCGGCGTATTGGACAGCCAAAGGTCAGGAACCACAAAGCTTCTCGCGGAGAATATTTCAATGCTCAAATAGCTAGAACTGACTGGGCGGGAGGGTCCCGGACAATCTTTTGTACATGCTAATTGGCCCTAGCGACTGAGAAATGCGATATCAGAGCATAAAGTAATTTGTTAATTAGTAGCAACGAAGAGTTATCATTTCATGGATAGCAAGCGAAGTTGCTCTTGCAGCCCACGTGCTCTGTCCTGCGATGTCGGAGCCACGGTTTTTAACGCTCTTGCAGTAGTAGTGCTCTCCACGTGCGGCTTGGTTATAACAACGAGCACTCTGGAGGACTTGAAATCTCGAAGTTTCGAACAATGCTTTGACGACGGTCAAACCTTCTTGCCCGCTTGTGTGGAACGTCGGGTATTTTGCCGGGAGAATTGTTCTTCTACCGCTGCCCTACCGCGCCTGGATCTTCGTTCCATATTCCAGGCTATCTCAAGGTCAAACGTGAGAGTATCGAAGCTATCTCCGCATTATCATCGTAGAGTATTCTATCTGCTCAATCGACTTATCCTTTACGTAAATCTCGCATCGGCGATCGCCCGTTGTCTGGGGAATGATACCAATGAAAGATGGTGGCCGATGAGAACCACGGGCACTATTGGCCACTACTGCAGGTGGATCGTTGTCGATAACATCTGAACTTTTGGGGACAGCAATTGCGGGGAATTGCTATTGATGATACCTGCAGGATCAGAAACTTAGTTGGCGACGGCGTGTTGACGACTCCGTACCTTCGTTCCGGAATTCGTGTCGACCAGGTTCCGGTACCTGAGTAGCGGCTATTAAGCTCCAGCGATCATGGCTCTAGACGATCCCATTTCGAGAAATCAATCGAATGCCGGTCCTGGCTATCAAATTGCCACCAGATGCGCGACTTCTCAATCAGTGAACGCATGTAATAGATAGTCTGATGCCTCGCGTGAAAGAGTAATTGTGATCACCCAGGTGTTAGATTGTAGACCAGTGGCTATAGTATCAGGTAAAAAGAAAGAGGCTGGTACACTGTAAACTATATTCGAGAGAATTCTGCGTTGCCGGATTTCGTTCCATGCGGAGAGAAGATATCTGTCAGTATCTTGCTTGCACGGTGGTAGAAAGCTCACATCATAATGAGACTTTCGGCTTTGAGAGCATAGAAGATAGATTTGGAAAAGCTAGAAAGCTTCCTGAAACGTGAGATCAAATGGTGATGGACCTAAGATGACCAGGATCCATCTCTCTGCCACGATCTAACTTGACTTCCAGGCGGGTTCCCGTATTAACAATGGGGCCCAACAGGCTAAGGACAGATTCAGTAAGAGCAGAACAGCATGACCGTGGAGAACACGATGCTGTTCCTGCGCCATCCGCAGACGCAAGTACCGACGCAGACGTTGGAAGCTCGCTTGGGGCTTGAATAACGTTGGCAAGCCACTTCATAGAATGTCGGCACTCGAAAATCGTGTTCGTTCCCGACGGCAGGACGGCCGGCTAACTAGCCGCAGAGATTAAGCCTCATCGTAGGCCGTTTCATCTCGGAGACCTTACTGAAAATGATGATATTCGTTGCGTATCATGGACCCCAGGTGGAATTCCAGCGGTGCCTAGACGGCACTAATTGCAAGACTGCCCGACACGAGTACCTTGAAGAAGACTGGCGCCACGATAGCATGACGACTAGAACTCTGAAGCGAACCCTGATGGTCGTTTTCCCGATCGCACGCCACTGTTCCGCCTAGGATCTACGTCAGACTAGCTCTGTCCTCATGGGATTATGCCTTTCTCAGCGGTTACTCAATCGAGGATCCCTCTTGTCATCGTGAGATTATTGTTTCACTTCCGTTGCAGAGATCTCGCTAATACGCTGTTTGTGGCCAAGCAGTGTCTTCTGCGGCAGGATGTCTCGAGTCTGAAATGAGATGACAAACGCGGTTGTAACATCTTCTGCTCGCATGAAAGCTCTGCAGATGGGGAATCAGTATCTATGATGCGACTGATTACAGTTTGATGGTTATCGATTGCACCATAAGGTCCAGATACTGGCCGTCAATCCGTATCAATGATCAACAGGGCCCACGCCTGCCTGGCCAACAGAGGCTAGGATCTGCGTCAAAAATCGACGAAGTCGCGGCTCGTTCATTTTCGACTAGTCTATCAATCTACCATAGATTGAGAGGATGGAACAAGAGGAAGTCCATCATACCATTCCGTATGTAGCCTTCGCTTGCAGCATCGACGTTTCATGGTCTCTGTTACCGGATCGATTGGAACAATCAACCCTGGGCGCATCAATCATGCGTTCTACGCGATAGAGGTACCTTCATTTGCAGACTTGGCCTTCTAGAAGCTCCGCCGTACAATATTCTCTCGGCATTCGCAACCTTATGTGGCGGCATTATTTACTTATAATGCGGTTTCTGATGTAACGTGGGTAAAGTACCTACTCAAAGTGGTAAAGTCTGGCACCAAGACCCCGGACGCTATGTTTCACGTCCTCAGTGGTGTCTTTGACTCGGAGCATGGCGGCAAAGCTAGAATCTACTCCAAAGTCTGCTAAGAGATCTGGAAGTCTTGAGTCGAAGGACCTGATTTTGGGTCTTTTGCCAATTCCCCGCTGTGAGGGACCTATGCAAAGCCTGGATTCGTGGGAGTCCTTAGTACGTGCAAATCGGATAATCCTCCTACTTATCAGGGCCACCCGCTTGTTCTGGGAACGACTTCCGCGGCGCCGGCTCACCGGACCAGGTACCAGTAGTGTTCCTGGTTGACCTTCTAGCGTCTAGCTCGTCCACCATCGCGGATGCGCTATCTCCACTAGAACCGACTTCCACATGAGACCGAAACATCTGGCGCCAATTCTAAAATACCACTCGACTCGACTCAGTTAACTAGTCGGCTGGGCCTGGAAATCGGAAAGACTATGAGTATGGAGGCCCGTTCTTCGACGCTAACGAGGTTATTATCAGAGTCAAATATCGTCCAATCATACATACGATAGTGATCACGCATTGTCTTCTGGCAGGAACGTGCGATGCGATCCAACGGCCCATTATGAGAAGAAAATTCGTGCCTGCGTTAGGGTCTGGTGAATCCGCCGGAGGCAAAAATAAACAGAAGAGCGAAATAATTTTTTCACGGGTTTCCCACTTTTTTCTCTTACTATCTGTGTGGCGATAAGACCGTGTCCGAGGGTGCTTGAGCACGATAGTTAGCAACAATAATGACCTGACTCGTACTAGCTTTCGAGACCGACCCCTGTATCGAATCACACTTATGTTTCTGGAAGCTCGATAGTCGTTATGCGGCATGACGCGTCTAACCAGAGAGAGAAACTACAGCATACGACTTGGTGTATCCCAGAAGCACAGCTAGTGTGATAGTCCGATAACTCTGGCCATCCTTGGGTCGGGCGGGTATGGTTCCGTGGCTTTGTGGGAGACACAGACGGGTGTACCTCTTCTATCTTTAGAGTGGCCAATGAGACACAAAAAATCGATGGCCTGTATTCCACAGCGGCTTTGCGAATTATTGGGCGTACCAAAATCTCTACGAGCAATAATATTCGTCCAGCCAGCGCTCTCTTGGAAATGGGCGGCCCGCACCAGCTTGCTACTGGCTCCGGAAAGGTGACGGCCATGGGTGGTCAAGTTGTCACTCTATACCTCATATGCAGAGATGATGTGATATGATTTCTCTGTACGATCAGTCAATGTGCTCATGATTGGCAATCAATCAGGCCCTCCAAGCCGCGGTCTGTTGTGCGCATTGGCCCTCAGACTCCAGAGTCTGTTTTTCTTGTCTGCCGTTGCTGATACATTATTGTTTGCTTGCAATCGCCTTTAGACGAGGGAGGGGTGGATGGATCAGAAGCTTCTTGCATGGATCATATTCCGGGGACCAGCCTTCGTCGTTGTGATTATAGAACAGGGATCCGGGACAGCCTATGCTGCTTTGGCATCACAGTGCAGATGCAGACTGCACACTGGACGGTGGCGGTGAAACGCAACCGCTCCACCGTCGAGGAGAGCGAGTTCGCTCACTCAGCGGCATGAACTTAACAAAGAGCGCTTGATGGCAATTGGCCGAGTTTATGCAGAGGGCAAAGCACCCGGAAGGTTTCTTTTCTGACCAGCTCGTCCACTTGCAGCTGTTCTTTTGTTGCTGTTCCTGCAGTAGAGTCGATCACACTGCCCTTCACATGCATGCAAGGCTTGTCCGTCCAACACCGAGAGAGGCGTATTCTGTCATCCACAACTGCATTGTTATTGCCTATTGCATTATTGTGGGCTGTGACGGTCGTCTAAGGCTTGGAGATCATCCCCAGTGCAGTCCACAGCTGAAGTTTACGCGGGGTATATCACCTCTCAGCGAGCATTTCCCACCTCTCCCAGCGTAAGCTGTCGTGGGTGGCGATGGGATGGATAGGCCTTGCATCCCACAGTGCAGATAAGGAAAGTTAGAGACTAAATACATGTCTGGGGGGGCAAGTCAGGGATCTTCGTAGGCCAGTGTCTGTCGCGAGACTCGGAGGAGTCGTGTTTCACCATTTTTGGGAATCGACATCTACTCCGGGCATCAGCGAAGAATTGATACATGATTTTGTTCGACGTTGCCACCGTTGTGCTATTAGTTATTGCCTGCTACACTTTTTCGGGGAAGAGGCATTCCGGAACTTTTTTGTAAACGGCGTCATAGTCAACGATGGGTTAACGAAGAGCGTTGTGGCCATCGTCGCAGTCGACGAGACTGGACGGGATGCGCAGTGGAACCAGCCAGCCCTGAGCGAGCAAGGTCGATCAACACCGGGGCTTCGCTGTGTGATTGGCACTGGACGCTGAGCATTGTTGCATATGCCGTGCACGCTGCTGCGGCGATTCTGTCGAATCGTGGCCGCGAGCGTCCGCGCTGGTCAGCGATAGGCTCTGGTCCATGGCATTAATGGTGTTGATGGCGGTGCAGAGTGCATTATTGCATCCAACAGTGCCGCGTATCGGTCTCACAACCGCCAGGTCAGCAGGTCAGCAGCAGCAGCAAGCAGCATACTATGGTACTCGATTCGTACGCTATCTCGAGGGGGGGCTGTGAATGGTAACTGGGAGATAATAATAAACCAAAAATACTGGAAGTTTGGTTTGCTAACAGACCACAGCGCCAGACCAGCGCCTCTCTCTCTTTCTCTCTCATCCTGTCTTCCTTCGCTTTCTCGAATGAGACGGTTGGATGCGCCAACGGGCGTGGCAATGAATGGTCGCCATCCCATGGCATGGGCCCTGGCGGCGCCTGGTCCCCGGCGGTGTAATTGCTCTACGAGTCTCCCATACGGACTCGACCTGACTCGACGATAGTCTACCATACGGGCGGCGGTAGGAGGACAACGCTATCTGACTATCTGCTACGACTAGGTTGGACCTCCGCATTCGACCCAATGTGCATCGCGAGCTTCGCAACACCATAATCTCCCACTCGTGCTAGACTCCACCGACTTGCGCTCTTTTTGGATCCCCGGCCGAGGAGTGGGTGCTGGGAGCTTCATGCACTAGAGCGTCTAGTCGCCGTGTGCCTGCCATTAGCCTGCGGATCTGACACCGATGGGACTCTAGCACATGGAGACAATTCCACCGTGGGCCTCATCGTCGCGGTGGGATGCGCACTGCGCCATCGTCCCGAATCCCGCCCCGGACTAGAGTTTAGTCTGGGTGGTCCTCGTCCGTTCGGTTCCTGGTCGGCTGGCTTGTCGATACTCTGGAGGTCTCGTAACCTGGCCTGCCCAGGCAGATCACTCTTTTATCCGGTGCCCACCCGGTCTGTCTGTCATTTCCTGAGCATACAAGGCCCTGTCTCTCGTTCCCCGCGGCCGTCTTTTTTAATTCATTATCGTTCGCCGTTTTTTTGTGATATTTTTTATCTGACTACCTTCCGGTTCCTAATCGATCAAACGTTCCCCCCGGTCTATATACCGTCCTGTTGGGTTCGTTCTCGAATAGGTCCTGTCCTTCCTTTTTATAGTCCCCGGCGACACATCACCATCACCACCACTGCTACTACTATTACTACGATACTACTATAATTCGATATCCCGGCGGCCTTCCTGCATCGACAGACACTATCGACTATCATTACTATCAGCAAAGAATATATACAGCTTTCACTATCTTGCTGAGATCCAAGTCATTCCTTCGATCACCACCACATTCCTTCACGGCGGTGCATACCTATCTATCCAGCGTGCTATTATTATCTATTATTACTATTATCCATCGACGTTACTTGAACATCGACAATCCATTTGTCTTCGAGGACGCCACTAGTTTCTAATACCGCACAACAAAGACATTCAGAACATCATTGAAACTCGAGCGGAGCATTCCGAGAGACAATCTGATACCAACACAATAGCCAAGTTAATCATCTGGTGAGAGAGGTACGTGTCCAAATCCTTCATGAAAGAGAACCATGTAAATATCAACGGGAAACTAATACATTGGACAGACAAGAAGTTCCTCCGTCATGGAAGCTACCTACGCCATGCACCCCATGCCGGGACAGTCATTCTACTTCTACACACCTGATGCCGAGTCGCAGCAGCAGCGACACCACTACACCTCAAACCCAACCGAGATGCAGTTCAACGGACACATGCCGGCTTTCCAGCCGCCTCACTGCATGCCCGAACAGCAGCCCATCTACGCTGCGCACGCACTGAACATGCAGCACCAGATGGCTGCCAAGAGCCCCTTCCAGGGTGCGATGAACATGACTCCCATCGCTTCACCACAGCCTTCGCATCTCAAGCCTACAATCCTGATCCAGCAGAGCTCCCCCGGTCTTATGCCGTTGGACACCAGGTTTGTCAGCGCTGACTTCTACGGTTTCCCTTCGACGCCCCCGCTGTCCACGACGGGAAGCACGATCAGCAGCCCTCCGTCGAGCTGTGGAACGCTGCACACTCCCGTCAATGGATCCTTCTTCCCCATGGAGAAGGTCGAGGGTGTGAAGGAAGGCTGTGAGGGAGACGTGCACACGGAGAGCCTTACCAACCCGGACTGGTCGAGAGCCGCCTCTCCTCCGATGACGCCTGGTAAGTTCTATTTTCTTTTTCTTTGCATATATTTATATCGCATTGGTGGGATGTGGTGGTACTGTATAGAAGATGTATAGAAGTTGCTTGTGTGGAGTTGTACCCAAAACGGCATGGTGGCTGACCCCTAAAACAGTCTTCATCCACCCGCCTTCGCTTACCGCGAGCCAAGCTTCCGAGCTCCTTTCCGTCAACGGATCTTGCCCATCCCTTTCACCATCTCCTTCACCAGTGCCCACGGGCGTGATCTCGTCCCAGTCTGGCCCAGCTTCAGAGCCTGCCACCTCTGACTTCTGCGACCCTCGACAGCTGACTGTTGGCGCGTCTGTTACCTCTGCCGCCAGCGATTTCCCGCCTCTGCCTACCCTGTGCTCGGGGGATGACGAGGAGCACAAGCTGATCCTCGGAGGCCTCTCTGCTACGCTGCCCGCCAACGGCAGTGGAGAGTCTGCCTTCCCCAACCCTACTGAGCAGACCCTCACCAGTCTCCCTGCCTTCGACAGCTTCTCTGATCTGGACTCCGACGACGAGTTCAACCGCCTGGTTGACTTCGTCCCCAACGGAAACGCTTATTACCTGGGCGACAAGAGACAGCGCGTCGGAGCTTATGCCTTTGAGGAGGAAGAATTCTTCAGCGAGCAAACTCTCGAGGACGAGGAAGAGTCCTTCAACCAGTCGGGCCTGCCTTTCGTTTCCTCCGATCTGCTGGTGGGCAACTCGGAGGACACTGAAGACATGAGGGTCAAGCATGTGGCTTCTCGCAAGTCGGTCAAGAAGCCCTTCCGTGGCAGTGATTCCGACAGCATTGGATCTGCCAAGGGCCAGCCCAAGGTAACCAACCGGGGTAACAGCACTGAAGCCTCGTCCAGCCAGCAGACTTCTCAGAAGCAGGACAAGTCCCAGACTGAGGCCACGGCTTCAAGCTCTTCTGAAGCTCCTGCTCCCCACATGCCTGTTGCCCGCCGTGGTCGCAAGCAGTCTCTCACTGATGACCCGTCCAAGACCTTCGTCTGCACCCTCTGCTCTCGTCGCTTCCGCCGCCAGGAGCACCTCAAGCGCCACTACCGCTCGCTGCACACCCAGGACAAGCCTTTCGAGTGCAACGAGTGTGGAAAGAAGTTCTCTCGCAGCGACAACCTGGCTCAGCACGCCCGTACTCACGGAGGTGGCGCCATTGTCATGGGTGTCCTTGACACCAGCGACACCACACCTGCTACGCCTTCTTTCGATGAGAGTGATGCTGGTGCTCTGGGCGCTGTCCTCTACGAGGCTGCCCACGCTGCTGCCAACAAGTCAACAACCTCAGAGTCTTCTGACGGCAGTGTATCCGAGTCATCGACCAACGACCGACGACCTCTGAAGAAGCGCAAGCGCGATGAGTCGGCCTAAACCAAGCAACGTCTCTTTTCGAGTCGATAATGATGACACGCGACCAGGAGATACTTTTAATTTCGCATAACTAGAGTTAAAAGGTCTTGAAAATTTCTTTTTCAGTCGGGTTGGCTTGGACCTTTTTCTTGTTCTGGCGTCCGGGCAACAGTGTAATGGTGATCACGGAGAAATCACTCCTTCGCGAAGGTCCCTCCACACTATTTATTCTTAATCTGGAGCGCCCACAATGTGGATTGTTAGGACCGGGCGAAAACGGAGTTGATAGGACTGGGATTTAGAGCTATGATGACTATTCCCCCGGAAAAGGGCAGCAGGCGTGGAAGCATGATTCAAAATTTCTGAACTGGAGGATCGATTCTTTTTTTAACTTCTGTTACGGACCAGATCCTTAAGGGTTGGCAGCTTGTCGAGGCGACTCCCATCTGACTAGCCCGAACGCTTGTGTTTGCTTCTCTCCGCTTCATGTACCCCTCTTGTTTTATTCGATACCTATTGCAACTGCATTCGATGTGACTTATTTGTAATCTTTTTTGATTCCCCCATTTGTCAAACTTCCTCTCCCTCGGTGCTGGCCACACAATACGTGTACATTTACCTTTTCCCCGTTGTTATACCACATACCCCTTCTGCAATTAATCCTCAGTTGACGTTCTAAGCACATGATTCATTAATTGCCGTTTCATTTTGCTGCATTGAACCGTGAGCGAATTTTTCAAAACAAAATCATATATAGCCGTTTGAGTTGAAATACAAAAAAAAGCTAGAAGACTTGGATGAAACCAATTGCTCCTTACCTGCGTAGTAACTTTCCATTAACATTACTGTATCTTTCGTAGTAGACTAGCAATATAGTAAGGCGAACAGCCCAGCCTCAAGTGGTTGTCCTCAGTGATGTCTACTTCGTACCAACTTGGGTAAATTCTGTCTGGGTCGTGCCAAGCCTCTACTTTGCCCCGCGACGCAGGTCCTCCGCTACTCATCCGGGCAGACGACTGATTATCCCACCATCTATCTAGTCACGCCTTCTGCTTCGATCCATTCCTCAAAAAGAGATTATCCTCTCCCTTCATTTTCATTTTCCCCCTTTAAAGAATGGATGCCTGAGTAGTAACTTGAGGTGTTGGTTTTAATTGTCTCTTCTGTTCTTCTGCTATATGCCTCTAGAGCTTTTTTTCATTTCTTCCCTCTTTTTCTCAAGGACACAATCGATAAGAAGATCGATATCCAGATTCGAGATCATACACATACTCTTGGTATACAGACAGCCGAGACGAAGCGGAGATTTTTCTTCTAGGTTCTGATTGATTTGTTTATTCTTTTTACTGAGATGCTTGACCGTGTTTTTGGGTTGTCTGTCTAGAAGAAAGGGAAGAAAGTGGATTTATTTCTTGAGGAAGGGAGGGGTTCTTGTCTTCGATTTTACCCTGCGGGGTCTGACAATCCTGGTTTTTTTTTTTCTTGTTGTGTCTCTTGAAGATTTGATTATCATGGCGCCTGTCTGCACGTCTACGTCTACGGCTACGTCTTCTGCAGGCCTCAATGTCATCGCTCTGATATCCGGCGGGAAGGACTCACTGTACTCCATTCTACATTGCATCAAGCATGGACATCGGGTCGTTGCGCTAGCGAATCTTCACCCGCCATTGCCTCCTGCGACATCCCCGGATGAGGCTGGCCCAGAGGAGCAGGAAGACATGGATAGTTTCATGTACCAGACCATCGGACACGGGGTGATTCCTCTCTACGAGACCGCACTCGGGATTCCTCTGTATCGGGCGGCGATTACTGGTGGAGCGGTCGATACGTCGCGGATCTACCGCAACGACGACAAGAACCCCAACGGTCAGACGCAGGTCCATGCTCTTGGAGACGTTGCGGACGAGACGGAATCATTGATCCCGCTCCTGCGACGGATCAAAGAAGCCCACCCGGAAGCCAATGCCGTGTCAGCGGGTGCTATCTTGTCCACGTACCAACGGACAAGAATCGAAAATGTTGCGGGCCGCTTGGGCCTCGTTCCGCTCGCTTGGTTGTGGATGTATCCAATTCTGCCTCCGTCGGAGGAGAGCAGAGACTCCGACGGGTCATCTTCCGCCACCGCGGAGGCCGGGCTGTTGGAAGACATGGCAGTTTGTGGCTGCGACGCTCGGATCATCAAAGTCGCCTCTGGCGGTTTGGATGCTGGTTTCTTGTGGGGGAACGTCGCCTCGTCTTCCGGGGACGTGCGGCGGCGGGTAGTGAAGGCTATGAAAAGGTTCGCAGCGGAGAGCCTCGGCGGTGCTGTTCTGGGAGAGGGAGGCGAGTACGAGACGTTGGCAATTGATGGACCGAGCTTCCTGTGGAAGCAGCGGATCAGCATTGAAGAGAAAGAAGAATGTTCTGGAGACGGAGGCGTGGCTTATGTGAAAATCAAGAGTGCGAAGTGCTTGCCGAAGGAGACGGACAGTGCTGGAATCACGCCCCAACAAGTCAGACAGCCTTCGTTGTTCGACAAGAGCTTTGAGGACCTCTTGAATGGAATACAATCGGAGAAGTACGAAGACATTGCATCTGGTTCAGGTCTGACCACGGGAAACGGGGCGTCTGATGGGATAATTGAGTCGGAAGTCCTCAAAGGCAAGGCAACATGGGATATTTCCAATATTACAGCACCAGAAGCTGGTGTCGATGCCGGTACACAAATGAGAGGCATACTCGTCAAACTGAAAGAGCTCCTGAAATCCGCTGGGGCGGAGGTACCCCTTGGTCACCGGACTACAGATGACATTGTCTTTGCAACTGTACTCCTTCGGTCCATGAAGGATTTTGCCTCGATGAACAATATCTATATGCAATTGTTCAAAAGGCCGAATCCTCCGGCAAGAGTTTGTGTTGCATGCGGTGACAGTCTCCCTGAGGGCGTAGAGGTTATGCTCTCCGTTGTCGTCGACCTGGGACCTCGAGACTTGAGACACGGCCTCCACGTTCAATCTCGCTCATATTGGGCACCGGCCAACATCGGACCATACTCGCAGGCAATCACAATCCCATCGGAACCGGATACGAGGGTAGAGACTTGCGGTGGTCTGGTATACATTGCTGGTCAGATACCTCTGGAGCCAGCATCTATGGAGATTCCATGTGGTTTGTCTGGGCCGGGTGAGAACTGGTTCGAGAACTACACATTACATGCTGTACTGTCGCTGCAACACCTCTGGCGGATAGGCACGGCAACACAGGTTGATTGGTGGCTAGGGGGAATTGCTTTCCTAGCAGGAGAAGACACAACAGATGTGAAGGCCCGCATTGCGTGGGATCTATGGGAGAAGATCCACCAGCGGGACGTTAATGAAGATGATGAAGACGAGCCGGAATTTGATGCTTGGGATCTCAAATACGGCCGTCAAGGTGCGCTTGGAGGGACGAAAGAGGTCCTCCACAGTCTGCCTAACTTCGAGGTGGTTGACGGGAGCTCAACGACGCCTCCTTTCCTCGCTGTGCAGGTTGCTGAACTACCTAGAGGAAGCGATGTCGAATGGCAAGGCCTGGGCCTGCGCTGCCAGCAAGTAACTCTCAGTGAGAAAGTTGACGAAGGCAGAAAAAGCTATTCCAGCGCCACAAAGGATGGAAATGTCTTCTTGACTATCGAAATAGACATCGTGGAGCCTGGAACCCGCTTGGATGAACAATTGCAGCATGCAGTACACGATTACTGTGCCGATATGAACATGTCCCAGGCAGTGATATACACAGCATATCCTCTGCGGCAGGGCCTGTGGCCGGGACAGATCGTTCCCTGTAAGTCAGTTTGGGGCTCTCGAGGACGAAAACTGGCTGCAGGTATCATTCTCCATGCGCAAAGTCGCAGGTAGATTAGAATCCCTCCAAGTAGCCATATGTCCTTCGAACACAAAGATTAGCAGGCCTTCGGTGGTGGACCGGCTTGGATGTGGTGATCGTTCAAATCTGGTAGCCATTGTCTGTAGTCTCGTAGCAGTGTAAACAGATCATGCCTCACTGAACACTGATTGTCTGAATCGAGCCACGACGCATTGTCCGAACTCACTATGTTAGGTTGGGAACAGGAGGCGCCCGCCAGATATCAATCCTCTATTGTACACAACACCAGCGAAACCTTCACTCAGATAATATGAGTGAATAGCGCATTATGTCCTCCACATACAGGGCCTTCATGCGATAATTTTTGCCCACTGCTCAATACTTCTGCGACCATTAGACTCTAGGCACGTTTCAGAAACATGATTCGTTGTTGCTGTGACATGCATATTGAGGTCGGGCCAGGTTGCCATAAAACAAACCCGAGACACTAGAAACCAGAGCACTAGCTGATCATTTTATGAACTTCGCGCAAGTTCCCAGCATCAACTGTGCTTACTGGAGTGATCCAGGACGAGATAGTGGCGCGGGCGTTGACGTTGGCTGATGACGGAAGCAGAATTGTTTAGTATGATCTAACATGTGATGAAGCTACCACGGTTCCCTCTCAGCTTCCGCGACTTTGTCTCAACAATAATAATATACATTGTCCGATATACCTGCTTCCTGTGAAAACAGCTTCGCCATTAATTTCGACTTGATCATCCTGACCCTTCAATCCGGATACGCTTTCGGGCTGTTGACTCGTGCGCCCTCTGTGCGGACGGCATCCATTGCACTTCTCAGGTTCCACGGCATGGCTGTCCGTTTGACATAGCGGAGATATCGCAGAGTGTGGTGCGATGGCATCGCGGAAGGATCATGAGGAGAAGAACCTAGCGCCAGAGTCATCGACGCTGGCAATTCCACCGTCAGAAGCCGACCAGTTGCGATTCTTCGCACGCTCGCCCCATCCCTATCATCGCAAGAGCCGGACACTTCGCGGTTCGGAATCGCCCTCCGCCGAACATGACGGTATCTACGACCATGCCTCTACATACGGGAGAACACCTAGGACGTCGAGTGACAGCGGGACAGAGGCGGACGATGAGAGCACAGGTGTTCTTAAGGGCCTTCCTGCACCGCCGTTGAGGCCGCGGAAGGGCTTGCGGGCAGGAACTAATAGCGAGGAGGATTCGCGCTTATGGTTCTTTACAAGCTATCGAGACCTGTCAGGGCGTCGGTCGCGGTCGCGGAGCTCGAGATTGAGCTCGAGTGAAGACCAAGAAACAGAGGCAGCAGAGGAGAAGGAGACGACGCGGAAAACACGAGTGGAGGTCCTGCGCAGAGTGTCAGAAACGGCATTGCTGCTCTCCGTTGGCTACATTACTGTTCTACGAGATGATTCTCGTCAGCTTGCTATCTCCTGGAAGAGAGGTAAGATGATGCGTGCCACACACTGCGGCATTTGACTCTTTGCTAACGGGTTAGAACTCATCACGCATGCTCTCCTCATCGTCGGATTGTACGGCCTCTACCCTCTGCGCCTATTGGTATCGAATTGGCGACTTAGGCGTTCTCGACCTCTATCTTCCTTTTCATTCTCGATCCCTTCCAGTTTCGACCCTGCTCCGTTTCTATATCCAACTTTGATACCCGTCTTCGTGTCGCTTTCGGTGGCACGGGGTCTACCGGCTCTGGTCCTACTGAACATAATTCTTGGACTCTCGAGCCTACCGGCAAATGCTGTCCCGTTCCATAGCTACGGCACTGGGTTTAGCCTAACAGGCTGGATGGCTACGGTTGTTCCTATAATCGTCTCAGAGGATCCATTGGCTCTGGGTGGCTTGCCTAGACCTCTATTTCTCCGAGGCATTGGTTCGGAGACGCTTTTCTTGATATTTCCCCTGCATGAAGCATTGATACCCACGCTCGATTTCCTTTTGGCAAGCAGCCTCCTGCCGGCCGAGCTTCAGCTTCTGGCTACTGCTCTAATAAACTTGTATATGTTTTCAGCATCCCCTCAGGCTCAGATTCTGAAAGCACTGCTGTGGCTTGGTGGTCTTTGCGTCTTCATTTCATGTCGCCAGGTGTTGCGCTGGGAGGTAGCATTGGCCCGGGTTCCTACCTGGAAATTCCGTCGACCTGCTTGCAGCTCCCGATTGCGTAGGAGCATTTTCAGTGCTTTGGATGAGAAGATCTGTCAGAAATTGAGCCAAATATGCTCTAATAAAACGAAGGCGCTTGATGAAGATAGTGAGGATGATCAGTTCGTGAAGAAGTCGTTAAGACGTTATGGAAGCTTGTCTGAACGTCACAATGGCCACGCCGGATCGGAGGAACCAGTGTCGGCTGTTGATAACTATAACGTCGATGACATCTTCCAAGCTCGTTTTCTCACTGGGCCAAAGCGACGCCATACTATATCAACCCCAGAAGACACCACACACACCAGCACGCATCGAGTGAGGACTACCCCGGGTGGCCGACGCAAAAGATCCATAGCGCCAGGTTTGGCTTCGTTTCTTTCGCTGACGGCCGCTCAAGCGCAAGTCCGCAGATGGGTTTACGCTCTGTATACGTATGCAGCAGTTTTCCTGATCGTCATGGGACCGGTGAGGAAGTATGTCGGGGAGAAAGCGCTCTACGGGAGTGAACCATTTGGATGGGCCTTGGGATATCTCCTGGGGAATCAACCATGGTTCCGATTTTGGACTGTCATGATGAACCTCGAGAGTTGGATCCGGATCCCTCTTCGTCTTGACCCGGATGCAACTGACACATGTCGTCAAGGATGGCTGGAGCACCTCCGACAGGACACCTTCGGAGAAGCTAACACACGCTTGCTGATGTCGGCATATTGTCTTCTGGTTCTGATCACAGGCATGGCAATTGTACTTCGTCTGAGCTCCATTGTCGAAGTGGATACAAGACGCAAAGTCTTCCATGGAATGATGGTGGCCATGTTTCTTCCCACGGTATATGTCGATCCTGCGTTCTGTGCTCTAGCATTGGCTTTAGTCCTGGCTGTATTTTTACTGCTGGATCTATTCCGTGCTTCTCAATTACCTCCTATCTCACGACCACTTACCCACTTTCTCGCGCCGTATGTTGATGGCCGTGATCACCGTGGACCGGTTATTGTGTCTCACATTTTCCTCCTCATCGGATGCGCCATCCCGCTGTGGCTGTCCCTCGCGAGCCTTCCACGCGGCGGAAGCCCGCCGTGGGAGGGCTGGGAAGTACCGTCCCGGGACGTCAGCATGGTCAGCGGAGTGATTTGCGTGGGCATGGGAGACGCGGCTGCCTCACTTGTGGGACGCCGGTTCGGGCGGCATAAGTGGTTTTGGGGCGGAGGCAAGTCTCTGGAAGGCAGCGTCGCATTTGCAGCGGCGGTCTCCGTTGGCTTGGTCGTCGCTCGAGCCTGGATTGTTCTAGGTGGTTGGCACCCTTCCAGTGATTGCTCTTGGCCACGCATTGTCGGCAAATCGATACTCGCAGCTAGCGGTGCCAGCACCACCGAGGCGGTTCTTACCGGAGGCAATGACAATGTTATTGTCCCTGTCGTGCTCTGGTTGCTTGTGAGAGGATTGAACATCTGATCGACAGATTGAAGCTTCTGCTTACTGCACGCTTGCTGCGTACCAAGGCAAAGGACACGAGCCTACGGGTTCACGCAGACATGACTTTACGATGATCGAGCACTGACGGTTGGCCCTCTGTTATATTAGATGATACCTGGAGCTGGAGCGCTACTCAACACTGGCGCAAAATTCTATACATGTATAGCGTTCCCTTTTCATCTCTCATTTGGTTGATTGCCTTTTGGACCACAGGAAAAAGATGGAGTAGGTCCAAGACTCTCTTGTTTTATATGCTGTACTTATAGCACGCACCATTGTACTGGTAAAAAAAATCATTCCCTGTCCCTTTTCTCTTTTGAAGCCTCATCTCAACCATTGACCCTTCTAACACCCCTCTCTCTCCTGCCTCGGATATCTACTGTGTCTATCTACCTATTTATCTCCTGCTTCATTCGAACATGGCGCTTCTGGGAACCAGGGAGGAAAACAAAAGTCAGAAGCAACCGATAGAAATAGATTAACCAGTTAATAGAAACACAAAGTTAAAGATAGCATTTCAATGGAATCTGCCCTGTTTATCTTTTCTAGGCTGTCCCTTTGCACATACCATAAAAAGAAAGAACAGTCCCTAATCTAGAGAATGCATACACAGGCAACAGTAACTCGACAGGGAAGATGCCCATCCTCGCCATTGTTGCCTGGCTTAATGTATCTACACTAGGGTCCCTAGGGGATATTGGTAGTACATTAAACAACAGGCACACTCCCAGCGTACTCTAGTTCTTGGCCTAGAACAGGGCCAGAACTAGGGCCAGTCAGAGTCAGGGCCAGCGACAGATCGATTGAAACCGTTCATTGGGTATTATTGTTAGTTTGCTCTTAGGCTGGGCTGTCTCCCAGGCTGCATGTGAGATACATAATATGCCCACGGAGCCTTGCGTATCGTATCATATAAGGTGTAGTGTTAGAATGAAAAGAGAAGAAGAGAGCTAGTTATTGAGACCACGATGATTAATTCGGTCTTATTAGAGACTAGTTAGTTTATCCTCGTGTGGCTGCCTATGGCGCTATGCAAGGCTGAGGTGGTCGGTCGGTGGTCAATCGCTGACCACCCATCCAGCTCTTCCCTTGCCTTCGGGAGCTGGTTGATAGATAATTGGGATGGGTGGTATCTAGGATACTGGCTGAGGTGGTGAGGAGGCCTAAGGATAGAAACGGTGTATGGTATTCTGCAGTGGTATGTATATGTATGTACTTGATTCGAGATATACTCAACGAGACGAGAGGAAACTGCTTATCTTGTTCCGGCTCGGGAATTAGTGAGTTAGGTTACTATCTTTCCAGAAAAGAAGCGAGAAGACCGTTTTCGGTCCTCGGGATCTGACGGCGCTGGAACCATGGGAACTGGATCTTAGTCTTGGTTACCCGAAGCGAGTAGGATAGATAGAAAAGAGGAGAGACAGGCACTTGTTCTTTGCTGGCCGATGAGTGGAGCCCGCGACTAGATACCATAATAGAATGCTCTAACTAGAGTACGGGCGGTGACGATCTGTGGGGAAATGGCTGGAGCAGATAGGATAGAGGAAGAGGAAGATAACTACCATCTAGTGCCGGTCGCTATCGATAGATAGCGAGATGTGGCACTCGATACGTCTGTACTCTAGAGTAAAGGAGTGCTTTACTCTGATCATATCGTATTCGCAGGATGTTTCCTGACTGGATCATTCACAGCTAGGCAGATTTGCCATCGAGATGACCCGTTGGGCAGTGCTATTGTTTGTACGACGCTAGAGACGATATCTCGACCCTTTTTGTTCCGTAGCCGGGGTTAGGCCGCCAGCCTGGTGGTGATCATCTACGGATCGATGTCCGACGGGTCTATCCAGGTCGCAACTGCGAGTCACCTTGGGAGACTGTGCTGGGGCTATCTAGAATCCAGTCAGTGGTATCTCTCTGCGTTCGCGCGTCCTGATGGGCCCGGTTGACTGGGGCGGCCGGCGGTGGCTGCGGACACCCTTGGATCGATCTCCAGCGTCTGCTCTATGCGGTTTAGTCAACCCAGTCGGCGATGCAGCGTTCCCCAGGTGGTTCTGCCTGGGACAGACAACGCGCCACGTTGAGCAGCAGCAGCAGCAGCGGCGGCCATACGGGTGGAGAGGTGTTCTGACGCGTCCTGGGCCTAGAGAGTTGGCTGTCTGCCTGAAGAGAGAGAAGAAAAGGGTGTCAGTCAAGTACAGAGGGACGAGAAGAATAAGAAGAATGCTGGTGAAGTCAAAGAGAGCGAGACGTTAATAATTAACTAAAGATGAGATAGTTAGATAGAGCCATCGAAGAACCGAGAGCGGAGTTGGGGAATGAGAGCCAGAGAAGATCACGGGATCGATGATCGCTGGCCGTCGCGATCACCAGACTTATCAGCGCTCGCTTTCAGGGGAAAAGCACGACATTGAGAGGCTGGGACAGGCCAGCTGGATCGGTAACAGGGCGTGAATTCGTGCAAACTACCGTGGATGACAAGAGATAAGACCGCCCGAAGAGGGATGGCGTCATGGTGAAGTTGGCCATCGTGATTTGGAGCCGCGATGGTTGTCGCCTGCAATGACGAGGGAGTTCTTTAGGTTGAAAGGACCTTGATTCGGGGAAGCGTAATTCAATGCTTTGTATGGGCATTGCTCTTCCATTTCGATAGTCTCGTCCACTGGCATCCGTTGGAGGATCAGGATCAGTGTCACTTTGGTAGTGTAGATAGCAGTAATAGTACAGTACAACACCATAGTTAGTTACCGTAATATGTCTATACAGTAGAATGACGGTCTGGATCGGAATGGCGTGAGCAGGCACAACCGCATCTGCAGGACCATCAGGACCATCCAGATCATCGACCAGTCAGTCATCATCGCATCCGTTATTGACGTGGAGGCGGTCGTTTCAGCAACCGGTCACGTCCGGCGCTCGCAGCTCTGGTTCTTGTTGGTTCGTTGCGGATGATCGTGTCCCTCTCTCCGCGATTGTTACTCATCCAGCTGGTTAGTTAAGTAGTTAAGTGGTTAACTAACTAGTTAACAAATTATTATTAGTTAGTCAGGCAGTCAGTCAGTCAGTCTATGGTCATCCTCGACCATCTGACAGATCGAATCGTTACTTTGCAGGAATGCTCAATCAATCTCACTAGCAGTTGCTGGCTGCCTGGTTCACGATAACCATCAGGAGAAAAGAAGTAATACTAGTATCCTCTCTGCCTGGCTGGCATTCCTCCCGTGGGACTCCTATCTCGATCTCTCTCTCTCTCTATCGATCGCTACTTATCACTAGTGACTATCTACTTAGTTACTTACTATAGTACTACTGCCGCCCTGCTGACCGCCTTATCCACGACCTTCTGAGACAAGCAAAAGGCGCCGTGATCCTCCTCCTCGATCCTTGGGTCTGCTGCTGGCTTGACTTCCCTCTTCCTCCGTTCATCTCCAACTTTTTTTCTCGTCTCGTCACGCAATCATCCGTCCGTCGTCGCCCTGTTGTTGCTTGCTCCCAAGCCGTCCTGTCGTTTCCCGGTCCTGGTTAATCTGCCACCCCAAAGCTCCCCGATAACCACGACCACTCTATCATCGGTCGATTGGTTCATTCCCATCTCATCAGCCAATCTCCTGTCCCCTCAAGAGGTCTCGACCGCTTTTCCATCCATCATCTTTCCTTCATCGCACGGCTTCACCATCCTTGCTTTGGTCTTCTCACCTGTTACACGGGTCGACCGGCTTTCGAGTCATCACGGTCCCCAGTCCGTTTCTATCTGCAACCGGGTCCCTGGCCCATCTCGAGCTCCGTCGACCACATCGTGATTCCATCTCGACCGTCGACTGCGCTGATCCTCCATATCTCTACGCCAGAGTGCAGTTTGCGCGGTGTCCTGATGGGCCTCCACTGCACTCCGTCCTCGTCCCCGCCGTTGTCGAGGTAGTTGTGACGGAGAGATAGCTTAGCTTCCGGCGTCGGACAGCTCGGTGGCGGATCTCGAGAACACGACCTGCCAACCCCCCACAACCGCGAGGATGGCTACGCAGCAATCCTCGAGGAGGACCCGCGAGGGTTCCCGGCCGGAGTTGCCCATCGGTCGATACACGAGGTTGGATGAAATCGGGAGGGGAAGCTTTGCTACCGTCTACCAGGGCGTCCATTCGGTGAGTCACGGTAGTCAAATATTTCTATCCCTAAACCACATTCATTTTGATCTCTAATGACACTTGATCATCGTTGGGTGCAATACTGCTGAGGATGGGAACTGTTTGCGCTGACATGTTTCACTCAACTCTAGAAATACCGGTCCTACGTCGCTATCAAGTCGGTCAACCTGGGAAAGTTGAACAAGAAGCTCAAGGATAACCTCTCGTCTGAGATCGACATCCTCAAGGGCCTTCACCATCCCCACATCGTCGCTCTTATCGATTGCCATGAATCTTCATCTCACATCCATCTGGTCATGGAGTATTGCGCCCTGGGGGATCTATCACTCTTCATCAAACGGCGAGATACACTGGGAGACCACCGGTTTACGCGGGATATGATCGCCAAATATCCGAACCCCCGCGTCGGTGCTCTGAATGAAGTCGTGGTCCGCCATTTCCTCAAACAGCTCGCGAGTGCGCTGAAGTTCCTGCGAGACCGCAACCTGATCCATCGTGATATCAAGCCTCAGAATCTCCTCCTGTGTCCCTCTCCCACGTCATACAAGAACGGTGTGCCGCAAGTTGTCCCGTACAAGGGAAGCGAGAATTCCTTTACACCCGCTACGGGGCTAGAGTCCCTACCGATGCTGAAGATTGCCGACTTCGGCTTCGCTCGATCTCTTCCATCCACCTCTTTGGCGGAGACGCTGTGCGGTTCTCCGCTCTATATGGCTCCTGAGATTCTTCGATACGAGAAGTACGACGCGAAGGCGGATCTCTGGTCGGTGGGAACAGTGCTCTATGAGATGGTGGTGGGGAAACCTCCGTTCAGGGCCAGCAACCACGTCGAACTGCTGAGAAAGATCGAGCGAGGCGAAGATCAAATTCGTTTCCCAAGGGACAACGAAGCGTCAGACGAGATCAAGCAGCTGATCCAAGCTCTTTTGAAACGCAACCCGGTTGAGAGAATGACGTTCAAAGATTTCTTCGATAATGTGGTCATCCAAAGTGAGATCCCTGGACTGGTCGGTGATGATCGGCCTCCTGTCAGTCGTCGTCCGTCTGCGGATGTTGGCTCTGTCGACCAGCAGCGTCGAGTCAGTTCTCGCGGAGAACTTGCAGCGCAGTTGGACAGGATATCCGCCGGAGACATCCCAGAACGCTCTTCTCCAAAGGGTCGCGAATCACCTATCCCGAGCCATCCCCAGCGACCGATGACGCCCCGATTGAAGTCAGATACTCCGCCCAAAGCTAGTCCTATACGACGGGTGGCCAGCGGAGATAGACCCCTGTCGTCAGGAAAGGATCTCCAGCGAGCTGCCGTCACTGCTCAACGGCCAAGCGCTGTCACCCACGCGACAGCTCCTGGGCGCCAGGAACTCATGGATCGCAGCGGTGTAGCCGCCGGTCTGGAACGCCCGAGGAGCCGGGCCAGTTACCCACCAGCCATGGAGGATCTCCAGGGACAACACGACAGAGTACTGGATGAGAAGGAGCGCGCTGCCCAGGAGGTCGCCTTTGAAAGAGACTATGTGGTGGTCGAGAAGCGTGCCGTGGAAGTCAATGCCTTTGCAGATGAGCTTGCCAACAGCCCTCGTATCAACCAGACTTCGCGCCAGGGAAACGCTTTAACCCGCCGTGCCACAGTCCAAGGTCCTTCGAGTCCCAGCTCGCAAGCAGCGCAAGCTAGAGCGATGCAGGTCGCCACCGGGAGGTCCCGAGCTGATTCCACGCATCACCGCCAGAGCTCGTACGAGCGTAGGTATGGGCAAAGCCCTACGTCAGCTACATCAGCTATCTCCAAAGCGCTGAATATGGCAAGCGGACGGCTGTTTGGCGTGGGGTTTTCTCCCCCGCTGACCATTGGCAAGGGTGGTCGCTCCCCTCCGCTGACCTACAACCCGTTCCCAGCCTACCCTGCAGCTCAAGGCAGTCTCCTGGCCGTTGGGGACGGCTCCAAGCCTAATGCTGCTGTTGATGAAGACACAAGGACTGTGCAGGTGATCGAAGAGTGTGCTACTCGGAGTGATGTAGTCTACGGGTTCGCGGAAGTCAAATATAAGCAACTTATTCCCCTAGCACCGTCCGTCCAGACTGATACCACAATCAAGCCCAATTTCCAAAGTGGCGACGGTGACCCTTCGGATTCAGCCGACGGAGGCCTGACTGTCGATGCAATTGTGACACTATCGGAAGAAGCATTGGTTCTTTATGTCAAGGCACTCGCCCTGCTAGCCAAGTCGATGGATATCGCCGGCGGCTGGTGGGCTCGCAAGAACAGAGGTGAAGTGTTCGGAGAATCGCCGCCTAGGTCGGATGGGATGTCTGCAACCAGTGCTGTGGTCGGGACGCGGATCAACAATGTGGTCCAATGGGTCCGCAACCGTTTCAACGAGGTACTGGAGAAGGCAGAATTCGTCCGACTGAAGCTGATCGACGGCCAACAAAGACTTCCCCCTGATCATCCTAGTCACCCGAGAAACCACTCGATTGGATCTACCTTGGGTACCTCGGTTGACAATGTCGTCGTGGGTTCTGGTATAACGGCTGAGAAGCTCATGTACGACCGGGCACTGGAGATGAGCAGGGCCGCTGCGATCAATGAACTCACTGGCGAGGACCTGGCTGGCTGCGAGATTGCCTACGTTACTGCCATCAGAATGCTTGAGGCCGTGCTCGAGGACGACGAACTGCCTCAGTCAAGGAAAGGAAGCGATGCGGAGAAAGCCAGCCCATCCGATGGTGATCGACTCATGCTTGATGGTGTGCAGGTGGAGGATCGGAAAGTTGTCATGAAGCGTAAGTGTCTCTACTGATGGTGACGGATGAGTCAAACTGACGGTTATGTAGTCGTCTCCAGCATCCGCAGTCGCCTTACATCTCTCCGCAAAAAGATGGCTATGATGGCCAAGCGGGCATCTGCGTCTCCAGCAACCGCTACCGCAAAGGTTCCCACGTCAAACCTGCGTCCTGTATCACCTGCCATGGCAGTAACTCCACCAAAATGATTTGGTGCACTACGACACTTTGTGGATCACAGCTTTACCTACATCTCCAGCGTCGTTATATGGACCTCTGATTTCGTCGCATGTGCGATGTCAACATCTATTGTTGTATGATGGCGTCGGAGAGTGAACTATTCAGATATAACCACCACGCTAGAACTTCGGTCCTGGTCGGTCCGCGGCATGTTTCAATCCTGCCTTTGCAAAGCCACGCTATTAGATGGCTATTCATTCTCTCTCCCGGTGTCTTAGCTGACTCCGGAATTCTCTTCCCGCCGCCTTTTTTAATGACCTACTTTTAACTCTTCTACTATATTGCGTTGAGCTTTTTTTTCTCCATCTTCAGTAGAGTCGGACAGCCGACTCTGCAGTGATGTTTCTGGGCGGTTTTCGTGTGCACGTTCCCAGTTATTCCACCGACGTATTTGGATCGGTTTACCATATATCCAATGGGAAGAAGATGGAGTTTGCTGCTTGTGGCGTTTCATGTTGGGAAATGGGTCTCCAGACTGGCTAACTCGACTCTCCTATGCTGTTTTTTTCTTTTACGTTCTTTTTCGTTGATGGCCCGCACTATGGATGACGCTGCACGGCGGTGATTATGATAACGGCATGGCATGACTGCATCATTTCTGTTAGGGCCGTCTGTCTGATATATGGAATATTTGGTGTAAATATTTTTGGGAATGGGCGTTGGCATCGGTGCAGAGAAGCTTCCTTGCTCTCGGTTTCGGGGTTGTCACGGGGCTTTCTGATCTCATGGAGGACAGGCTGCTTAGCCGGTCTCTGTATGTAAACATTGAACACTGACTGATCCTTGTCTGCATGTTCCTGCATGGAGGTGCTTGTTCATCTTTTTTGTCTTGGTGAAGTTCCAACCTGTACCGTAGTGTGAAGAGCGTCGGGATGCCGAGTGCAAAACTGGGTTTAGGACGCCACACGGTCCGTGCCGATTATTGCGTGATTGCCTCCCGATTTCTGTGTGTCATCGCGCCAGTGCCGGTGTCTCAGTGCAGACGAGAACGAAATTGACAGTCGGTTGCAAAGAGTTATTGGACCTATGGTATTTTCCTTCATGGTACCTTCTGCTAACCCGCTCATGAGGTATCGTGTATGCAGTTGTGTCCAGGGGAAGAGCTTTTCAGTCGAAGGTTTCGGTGGCGACTACCATGGATCTATATCCAGATGCGCCTGTGATTCGCCCCCCGCGCCCATGGTCAACAGCGCAGTGGCCATCTCAGCGCATCTAGCCCGGTTGAGGTTAAAGTTAGTGGAGATGCTGAGATCTAAACGGTCGCTCTTTGGGAATTTCTAGAAAATTTGATCGATTGCGCCATCGGGTCTGTCAGTCTCGACTCGTGGTGGTTGCGTGGTTGGGCTTTTCCATAGAAAAAGACTAATCCCTGCTTGCAGGCGGTACAATTTTCTTGTGTGTACTGTACATACGTTTGAGTGTGAGCGTCTTGTTGAAATCTGAGCTATTCCTTGCCGCCATGAGATGACTTTCCCTTCTGGGCTACCCTGAGCTTGTGTGGACCGTTCGCAGATAGGGTTCAGCCTGTGCTGATCTTCGTGGAAAGATCAATATTGCTTTTATCCTCAAGGCTCACGCCGCCGCATAGGACTGCTTCTCTGCGGTCGTGTTCTGCTGAAAAGAGTAATATCCGCTGGGGCTGGCCAGTTCGGTCTCATTGCACCACACTTAGCACAAGCACATCATCGCCGTCGGCTGTCACCGCGCGGTTAAGCCCGGTTTTGGTCGGAAAGAAGTCATTTTCGGCGCATTTGAGTGTAACCCAAGCTTGCGCTGGGTCCAGCACGTGTGGGCGCTGGTAACAATATCATTCTATAAAGAAAGATTTGGCGCCCGACAGAATTTGATATCCGGCTTTGCTGTTTCGTGTGTTGACGTCCTGAACCACACTACTTCGCCATGGCCGATCAAGAATCTCAGAGCGGGTTCGTCAAGACCACCGCTTCTGATGTGAAAGCGCTTGATGAAACGCCGAGGAGGGCGGATGGAATCTCTCAGATCTGTATGTACCAACTTGCGCGGATACTTCGCATATGGATGCCTGTATCTTGCTAACAAGTATATAGATGACGGCCATGTTTTTGACCAGTCTCCGGATAGTAGACGGCAGATTGGTGTCGTGACAGCCTCGTTTTTGATCTTCAACCGGATCATTGGTACGGGTATCTTTGCGACGCCGAGTGCTATCCTGTCGTTGACAGGTAGTATTGGTCTGTCCCTCTTCATCTGGGTTGCCGGTATGCTCATCAGTTTGGCTGGAACGGCTGTCTACCTTGAATGGGGCACTGCGATTCCGAAGTATGTATCATACTTCCAAGACGTGGATGTGAGGAGCTGAACTAATCTGATTTCTGTTGCAGGAACGGAGGCGAGAAGAACTACTTGGAATATGTCTATACCAAACCCAAGTTTCTCGCTACGGCCATGTTCGCCGCCTACGCTGTTCTGCTTGGTTGGGCAGCATCAAACAGTGTTATCTTCGGAGAATATATCCTCAATGCCGCCCAGGTCGAAGTCGGTCGGTGGAATCAGCGAGGCATTGGTTTGGGATGTATCACGGCTGCTTTCCTAATCCATTCCATGGCATTGAAATGGGGTCTGCGCCTGCAGAATCTCCTGGGCGCTATCAAGCTGATTATCATCCTGATCATTGTGGTGACTGGATGGGTGGCTCTAGCTGGACACACCAAGGTGCCCACTCCGGACAACTTCACGAATGCATTTGCAGGAACGGAGGGTAGTGGCTACGGTATCGTCACTGCATTGTATAACGTGATCTGGTCGTTTATCGGCTACTCCAATGCAAACTACGTGAGTGGTCCTTGTGTATTCTTCGCGTTTTGGGTTGAACTATATCTGACTGGAAGCAGGCTCTGAGCGAGACCAAGAATCCTGCTCGTACCTTGAAGATTGCAGCCCCGTTCGCCGTGACATTTGTCGGAATTCTGTACATCCTGGTCAACATCGCGTACTTCGCAGCCGTCCCGAAGGAGGAGATTCTGTCATCGGGTCGTATCCTGGCAGCTTCTTTCTTCCGCAACATGTTCGGCGAGCGAGCGGAGCGAGTCATGTCCGTCTTCGTGGCGTTGTCGGCGTTTGGAAATGTGCTTTCTGTTTTGTTCTCTCAGGGTCGAAGTAAGTTGAACCGTGTCGAGGTATCATTTGCATGATCGATATTGACTATTGAACAGTCGTGCAAGCACTCGGACGTGAAGGCGTGTTGCCGCTCTCCAAAATCTGGGCCAGCAACCGGCCTTTTGACTCCCCTGCTGCTGGTCTCTTGGAGCACTACATTGTCTCGATAATCATCATGCTTGCTCCCCCGCCAGGAGATGCTTATAATTTCCTTCTGAAGTAAGTTATTCATGTATGATTTCAAAATTACTCTCAGCTTCTAACTCTATTCTCTAGCTTGATCTCCTACCCTCTCGCGATTGTCAACGTATTTGTTTCTGCCGGTCTCATCTACATCTACCTCACCAAATCGAAGGGCAAATTCCCCGACTGGGCTCCCTCCATCCACGCCACTCTTCCCGTCACCATATTCTTCTTCCTCTCCAACCTCTACCTCACCATCGCGCCATACGTTCCCCCGACCCCCGGCCAGAACGTCTACGAAGACCTGCCTTACTACCTGCACTGTGTCGTCGCTCTAGGTATCTTCGGTTGCGGTGCACTGTACTACATTGTCTGGGCCATCATCCTGCCGTACGTTGGCAAGTACACACTGGTGAAGGAGACGGTCGTGGAATCAGACGGCTGGTCGAGAAGCGTGTTCGTGAAAATGCCGAGAGACAAAGTGCAGCCAGACGCATTACAAGATGAAGGACCAGGAGAGGGGAGTTCGAGGTCTTGACCTGTAAAACAAAATGTTGCAAAATAATGATCATCTCTATTTAATTAATACGTTTAACGTCGTGGTTTGAGCAGAGCGCTATATATAGAATTCAATCCAATTCTTCCCAGCATCTCATATTTTCCAATCTAGAAAGGTATTCTTTCTATCCTCGTACGTACGCGAGAAAAACACGGAAAGTAGAAAAAAAGCAATAAGAATAAAAGCTCCACCCTCATTCATATCTAAAATATCTAAACTATCTATATGTCCCAACGTTCTATGGAAACCCACTCACTTTGCCTCCCCCATGTAAAAAAAGGGAAAACAATACTGGGCCCCTCAAACTTGCTGGATTGACCTTCTAGCAAGGAAATAATCACGAATCCAAACGAACCGGAAGGTCCGCAGGTTCGCAATACAGCAGCCGGTGTTGATCTCGACTGGTTGCTGGTGTTATTTTCCTTGCGTTGATTGGAATAAGAGAAAAAGAAAGGAAGTTGGGCTGGTGGTGGTGGAGATTTTCTTGGTGAGGATGGATTACGTAAGCGGGTGGCTAAAATAAAGGCTAACCTGAACCTGAGTGAGGCTGCAACCTGTGTTCTCCCTCATTTGACCAGGAGATTAGTCGGAGGTCCGTTATCGAACCACATATGTTCACACTGCGGTGATTTTGACTCTTAGGTGTTCACCTTTTTGGTCCAGTCGTAGGTCCGACTTCCGAGATATACATATTAACTAATGCCTCGAACTTCGTCATGTAGTCGAGTTTCCACCTTCTCATGCACCTAGAGCCATGGCTGCAGTATATTCATTGTGGATACAGTGTATAAAAATGTACTGTACATGTATCGACATTTTTTAGAGAAATCCATGCCAAGAGTCCAAAACATTTTGAAATCGGCTGATTGAGCGGGGGAATCGCATGTATTGCTGAGCCACACATGCATCTACCGAGTCAGCGAGCAGGCAATGCTTCGATTGGATACAGGGTGAATAGATGCACAGTTAGGATAGGACCCTGGTCTCTGGGTCGGTCCCCGACTCTGTTGGCTTATGCACATAGCCACAGAGCGGTGTGGTACAAACAGGCAGACACAGAAAATTCATTAATCAGTACAGAGTACGGAGTCGCATGGAACAAAATACATGCTTGTCTTTTGCCCCTTTTGTAAGAAAGGCTTAACACACCACACAACCTCAGAATGCGCATTCAACTCTCTTTCTTCTTTCCACTCCTTGCAGATAAAAACTAGTCGATAGCATTTAGAATATCCACTGTTCACCTGACTCTTTGCTTCCAATTGTCTTGTTCATGCACCTCTCAGTCGTTGCTAGATGGATATCCCGTCACCAGAAGAGCATGTGAAGACAGGTCTATCTCAGATGCCAAAACGACAAAAGACTTTCCACCAAGCATATTTGCCAACCCTGCGATGTGATCATTACACCGTTGCCTGGATATGTGCGCTGCCGATTGAAATGGCAGCGGCCCGGGCCGTACTAGATGAGATTCACGAGTCTTTGCCTACCCATACAGAGGACAGCAACACATACGTATTAGGAAGCATCCAGGGACATAACATTGTTATTGCGTGTCTACCAACGGACCAATATGGAATAATCAACGCAGCGTACGTGGTGACGAACATGAAGCGGACATTCACTGCGATCCGAGTGGGTTTGATGGTTGGGATTGGCGGCGGTGTGCCGAGCAAGGTTGATATACGACTGGGCGACATTGTTGTTGGAACCAGGGTGATGCCAACCGACCTTGGGAAAATCGTTGGAGACGAACATTTTAAGGCAACACCAATCCCTAGAATTCCTCATCAATTGCTTGGAACAGCCGTGTCTGCCCTCCGCGCGAAACACGAACTCGAAGCGAGTCGAGTTCCATCTATTCTACAAATGAAGCTCGAGGGACATGGGTATGGTCGCCCGAACTTACCAGATCGCCTCTTTCGTGCGACGTATCATCACGAAGTTGCAACTGCCAATTGTGATGAATGCGACCATTCTAAACTGTTGCCGCGCAGTACCCGCTTGTCGAACGATCCAGTGATTCATTATGGTGCCGTCGCTTCAGGGAGCCAGGTCATAAGAAATAGTGTTTTTCGAGATGAGGTTGCTCGACAACTGAATGTCATATGTTTCGAAATGGAGGCTGCTGGTCTGATGGATATTCTTCCTTGTCTCCCAATACGGGGCATCTGTGACTATTCTGATTCTCACAAGAGCAAGGAATGGCAGAAGTATGCGGCAGCAACTGCCGCCGCTTACGCAAGAGAATTGCTCGAGGAGCTGCCATTGACCGGAGAGCATACAAGAAAGGTCCAAGAACTTACTTCCGGTGAGTAGCTTATTAGTGTTCGAAGTAACTTCGGCTGACTCTCGAAACCGATACCTAGATCAGCTTCTACCACAGGAGCACCGGAAGCGTCTGCTCAATTCCCTCAGGTTCGAGCAAGTCGATGCTCGCAGATCAACTATCAAAATAGCCCATGATAAGACGTGTCGATGGTTTCTCGGTCATCCGGACTATAAAGCATGGCTAAACCCAGAAAAACTGACACAACATCATGGCTTTTTGTGGATCAGCGGTAAGCCTGGTGCTGGCAAATCGACGATCATGAAGTTTGCCTACTTAAATAAGAAGAAGAAGGACCGCCAAAATCATACTGTTACCGCTTCGTTTTTCTTCAACGCTCGCGGTGAATATCTAGAAAAGTCTGTTTTAGGAATGTATCGATCATTGCTGCTTCAGCTACTCGAAGGATACCCTGATATTCAGACGATTTTAGATGATCCTGAGCTTTATCCCTCCCAGAGTCCAAATGCCAGTCCTTCATTGGATGTACTCAAGGGCCTCCTTTATAAAGCGGTTCTCATCCTCGGTCAGCGCTCATTTACATGCTTTATCGATGCTCTTGACGAGTGTGATGAACAGCAAGTCCTGGATATGATCCAGTATTTTGAAGACCTGGCAGAACAATCCGCAGCCAAAGGAGTACCGCTGCGAGTCTGCTTTTCCAGTCGGCATTACCCCTATATTATCATACGATGGGGGACACGACTTACACTGGAGCATCAATCAGGTCATGCAGAAGACATAGAGGCTTATATCAAAGGCCAACTCCGTGCTGAAGACCCGGAAATCATCCCAAAACTTCTCCATAAATCCGCTGGCGTTTTTATGTGGGTAGTTTTGGTTGTTGAAATTCTCAATAAGGAGTATGCACGGGGTGCAATGTATCTTAACATGAGACTTCAGGAGATCCCAAGCGACTTAAGCGACCTCTTTAAGGATATACTAAGACGCGATAACAAGAATATGGAGGAGCTTCTGCTTTGCTTTCTCTGGATTCTTTGCGCAAAGCGCCCTTTGCGACCAAAAGAGTTTTATCATGCCCTTTGGTCCGGCTTGTCATCACAAGGTCTGGTCGATGGCAAAATCCCAGATGGTTCAGTCAAGGACACCAGCAACGGTCTTCCTAGAGCTCACAGATATGTTATCAGCTGCTCCAAGGGACTTGCTGAGATCACAAACTCCAACGTACCATCAGTTCAGTTCATTCATGAGTCTGTTCGGGACTTTCTTATTAAAGATAGGGGTCTGTATGAGTTGTGGCCTGAGCTTGGACTTGACTGGGAGAGTCCAAGCCATGATAAGCTCAAACATTGTTGCCACGTCTATATGACTCATTCCGATGTGCATGCACATATCAGCAACCCTCCCTTACTTATCAACAAGTCAGACAGGCGGGCACAAGTTTTAGATAAGTACCCATTTCTAGAGTATGCCAGTAAAAATGTCCTCTACCACGCCAACTCCGCGAATAAGGTGGTTTCTCAAGACGATTTTCTTTTCTCCTTCCATATCAGCAACTGGATTGGTATCAACAACCTTTTCGAGAAGTCCAAGATTCGCGAATATACTCAAGGTGCAAATCTTCTTTACGTTCTTGCGGACAAGGGCTATCCTGAGCTTATCCGAACAGCTCTTAAAAACGACCCTGAAATCAATGTTCTTGGCGAAAGATACAAATACCCGATGTTCGCTGCTTTGGCCCGTGGTGACAAAGCTAGTTTTGCGGCTATTTTGAACTTGCCTTCAAGCATTTGTGATGGGGTCGATGTCACAGAGGGCCTGAATCACAGAAAGGACCTAGGGAAATACAAAATCAGAACGCCTCTCACATGGGCTGCGCAGAGTGGTCGAGAAGGGATTGTCAAACTTCTTCTGCAGAGAGGAATGCCCGTAAATAATGTTGATCCAGACGGTTACACGCCCATTCAGCTAGCTTTGGAGAATGGGCACGAGCGAGTTGTCAAGCTTCTTCTTGAACAAGGAGCAGAAATAGCAAAAATCGGCGCTAGTAATCAACCTAATGATCAACTTGGACGGACACCACTTCACTGGGCATCAGAGAGGAATCAGGAGAGGATGGTGATTTTTTTATTGAAGAATGGGAGCGACCCTAATTTGCTCGATTGTTTTGGACAGACAGCGCTTCATTGCGCTGCAGAGAATGGGCATGAAAACGTCACACGATGGCTTGCTGATGTGACAGATGCTTCAATTATCGACATTCATGGTCGGACAGCACTGAGATGTGCGAGAGATAATAATCATCTTGGCACAGTGACACTTTTGATATACTCATGGGGTATCAGCGACTTTTGTATTGACAATCGGGGCAAGACATTGATGGATTGGATGTATGCTGTTAACTACTGGGATGGAACAGCTCAGCAAGTGAAATCTTAGAACAGTCATAGAAGCTCTGATTCTTGAGTCATTTCTGATACAAGCCACAGTGGTGTTGAATGTGTCTTCTCCTTTTTTCTTCCCCTGACCGTCTCCAAAATCCGCCGAACATCGAGCTAGCAGATCCGTGTCGAATCCTCAAAAGTCATCCAATCATGGGCGACAAAAGCGAGGAAACAGATAAAGATCGGGTATTAGACTCAGCGGAATACCCTCGACCAGGGTTATCGCGCATTGACGAGACGACTCACCTTGATAGAAAGCATGATCTCCCCAGAAAGCGAGGACGCCCAAAGATGGATATTGGATAGAAGGAATCCCCTGATGTGAGCACCCCAGATAGTTTTAAGACTCTCATTGAGTGCTGACTATCTACCCCAAGAGACGAAAACTCCAAAAAAGAATGGCACAGCGAGCACACCGCTCACGCAAGGAAACTGAAATTGTGTCATTGAACCAACGAATTGACCAGTTGGAGGTGCTTTTAAAAGCAAATCGTCGAAACGTTCTCATCCTTCAGCGACGAGCTGATAAAAGAACGTATTGAAATCATACCCACATCTGGTGGAAGCACTGCATCACACTACCCAGCGATATTTTGCTCTGACAAATCAAGCAACTTCAATAATAGACAATGATCACAGCAGCCAGTCAACAGATACTGTGGAAATGAGGGAATATGACGCTGGAAACCATGGGAGTCAAAGCATTACGCAAAATTTGTATCAGGACGTGCGCCTAACGCAGCAGCCCCAAGGAGGAAATGAAAAGAGGGGACCCAGTCAACTCTTGCCTACGCCATCAGATGATGCTTTAGCCCCAGCAGACCCATTGAAAATCATTCCAGCTCCAGAAATGATATGGAATAATGCAACTATCTCTCTTGACATCGAGACACCACGTTTTACCCATCGTCTACATCGTGCCTGTACCGAATATGGTTATCGATGTTTACGGGATCCAGCTTCTTCTCCCGAGATAATTGCCCAGAGGTTCAACTTCCTTTTGAGAATGCTAACATGAGAACATATTACCATGCATTTCCAGACACTTCTGAGAATGGGGCATCGCCGATATTGCGAGACTTTTCATGTCCCGTTCTTTAGTGTTGGAGGCGCAGGAACACATTACTCTCATCCTGAGAGACATTACTTCAATAAGAGCGCAGTTTACCATATTAAACCTCAACAGGCAATCCCTGTTATGACAGGTGATTGGTTCGACTGTTACGATGTTGAGGGATTCTTAAAGGACAACAACATTATCCTGGTTCAGGACCACTTTTCCGCACCAAAGTCATCGTCACATTTATATCCTTCAGACGTCAATGACGGACGACCCGAGAACCAATATGGCCCGTATTCATCTGGGACTGGATCTCTAAGGGGGGATCTTAGTCGAAAGTTCATTAATGAGAGCGCCTTGATTAATTACAGGTTTCTTCATTTTCCAATTCAGTTACAAAACACCTATAATCTTCATCGACTAACAGCTCCGTTTAGTCCTTAGCAGATCTGGCTTTTGCCTTGGTCGTTCGCCTGGCTTCTCGCGGTCTAGTGTCGAATACTTCGTGATAAGTAATGCCACCGAAGGTTGTCACTGATTTTTATTATACTGGGTGTGTTGCAGCCACATATTCCACGAGCCCTGTTTTTCTCTAAAAGACTATCGCATTTTTATGAGCATGTACTATCAGCTAGTCTTTTCGTATGGCATTTACGGATAGCGTATAGATCTACATGTTGAACATAGCAAAGAGATCGAGCATTTTCGAAACGAAGATAACAATTACACTTTCAGTGTACTCAGTTCCTGCAGCTAAAGTAGTTTTCTTACTCGACGTATGCTCCGACTAGTGAGATAGTCTAACCATAGAGCAGTATATAGATGCACGCTAAGGAATGATTGACGAAAGGATCAGGTAGTCGTAGCGGTGGAACCTGTGACGTTGTCCATGTTCAAGTTCCATGTGATTCTCCGTTCGTTGTTTTATTCAAAAATAAGTATTGTATCGAGAGTCGTCTCACATGCTCCTGTAGCCAGAATACGAGAGCTATATCTCTATAAATGTCTTCTCATCCAGAGGCCGAGGCGATCTGGAGTTATTAGGATGGATTTGGGAATTCCATGCTATATCATGTGAATGAGCCGGAGAGATCAACTGAGTGGGCAGTGGGTCGAGCATAGAGTTGATCCACTCCCTAGAGTAGTAGTTAAAGATTTCGCTTCGGCTTGATGATTAAACAAATATTTTAAGTTGACCCCCGGAACAATTTGAGTTCCGCCAGGCGATGACCTGATAACTAGAAAGAAAACGATAACTCAACAAATATTCTCTGCGGGATAAGCCAAGCTAGTATCAGTTGTGAAATGGTTTTTCAAAGCATGTTTACCATGGACCATGTTCTGTGGGTTGCGGATGACAATATCGAAATAAATGCTCTTATTTGTCAGAAAGATCCTATCCAGGCTACAACGCCTCCGTAAGCAGATGGTCAAGTCCATGAAAATAATCACAAGCAGATAAATTGATTACCTATTAGCTTAAGTGGACAACCATGATACTATAAGTAATCCAATACCAGTAATTTCTGTTGCCACAGCAGTCTTTACATATATAATGCTTTCTCTAGTTAGATGCTTCGTGATTGACAGTGTTCCAGTATGTATTAGTTCTCAATCGATCATTCTGATCTTACGCAACAAAACTTCAAAATCAATTCCGCCAGCTGGTGCCCCCTGTGGAGCAATATCTCTACCCGCCATGGAGTTCATTCGTGATACTCCGTTTGGACAATTAGTCAGGTGGCTCTCCGGGAATCGATTATTCCTCTTCCCTGAAGAGCGACCTGGATTTATTGTACCTACTACTTTCTTTGTCGACGGTGCTGTTGAATCAAAAGTTGGCACCGCAGGTGCAGGAGATGGT
Source organism: Paecilomyces sp. PK2413 (assembly GCA_023624055.1). Lineage (NCBI taxonomy): Eukaryota > Fungi > Ascomycota > Eurotiomycetes > Eurotiales > Thermoascaceae > Paecilomyces > Paecilomyces sp. PK2413. The sequence continues at coordinate 378,777 of JAMADQ010000003.1, forward strand.
GATCAAAGTGACTCCTCTCATGCTAGCAACAGTGCAAATTCTACTTTTCTTTCCCCTAATACGGCTGACAATGAAATGACACCGGATATCGAGAAAGCGAGGGGGAATTCTGCTACAAACCCAGAGGTATTAAATGATGCGATTCTGGTCGGTTGGTACTCACCAGAGGATAGCGATAATCCTCAAAACTGGTCACGGTTAAAGAAGCTCTTGGTTGCGCTGCAGATATGGTACGTTGACTCAACGCATACAGACTTATGTCAATGGCATTTATGGTATCTGACCTGTTTCTATTAGTGCTTACACGTTTGCTGTCTACTCTGCATCCGCTATCTATGTACCATGCGAACCGTATGTCTAAAAGGCGTTATCAATTTATTTCCCAGAAGACTTTCGACTGATCTCCCAGCTACAGACTGATAATGGAACAATTTCACGTTGGACCAACTGTAGCAGCATTGGGTCTTGCTCTATACGTGATAGCATGTGAGGACTGTCCCAAATCTTCTTACAAAATTTCCATTAACTGTGATTATTAGACGGTATGGGACCCTTGCTGTGGTCTCCGATGAGTGAAATATCGGTATTCGGTCGCAACATTCTGTATATTACGACTTTTTTCATTTTCGTCATCTTATCTATACCGACTTCTCTTGTCAATAACCTCGCCGGGTTCTTGGTCTTGAGGTTCTTACAAGGATTCTTTGGTAGTCCATGTCTTGCAAATGGGGGAGCATCGATGCATGATCTGGTATGGTGCTTCATCCTAATGTTCGTGCTGTGATTCTTACTTGATTTACACAGTACTCATTGATATACCTTCCATTGGGCTTTACCGGATGGGTAGCTGCCGCTTTCTGCGGACCAGCTCTCGGGCCACTCCTATCAGCCTTCGCTGTGAGTGCTGAAGAGTAAGCTTTATATGTGCCCCATCTGATTATATGCTCTATTCTAACGATTTGAAGCTGGCACTGGGCAATGTGGGAGATCCTCTGGATGAGTGGACTGATATTCGTTGTGATGTTCTTCCTCCTCCCCGAGACGTCCTCGAAAAACATATTGCTTCGACGAGCAGAGCGCCTGCGGAAGCGTACTGGCAATCAGAAATTCTTAGCTCCGTCTGAAATAAGTGAGAAGGGCTTTAAATTCCAATCCGTCCTTGTTGACGCCATCATCAAGCCAGTTGAAATCTCGATCAAAGACCCGGCTGTTATGTTTACTAACATCTATACGTCCCTCGTCTACGGGATCTACTATTCGTTTTTTGAGGTGTTCCCGCTCGTATATACGCCGATATACAAATTCAGTCCGGAATTAACTGCAACAACGTTTGTGTGCATAATTCCCGGTTGTCTGGTTGGCATTGCTATTTATGTCGCATACCAGTGTTTCTGGTTGATTCCAGATATCAAAAAGAACGGTCTGCGTGTGCAGGAGCGTCGACTAATACCTGCATTATATGCCGTCGTTTTCCCGACTATCAGCCTCTTTCTGTTTGGTAGGCCTCTCTATCCTTGATACATGCCATAGGATACCTATTGATATATTTACTGTTGGTGCTAACATCTTTAAGCCTGGACAACACGGTCATCCATACATTGGATAGTTAGTGTGATCGGTGTCTCACTTTACGCCACATCACAGTTCATCGTCCTCCAAGCGATTTTTGTCTATATTCCCTTATCATACCCTCAATATGCTGCGTCTCTCTTCGCTGCCAACGACTTTTCTCGCTCTGCCTTTGCGTTCGCATGCGTCTTGTTCTCCAGATCAATGTATGTGAACATTGGTATCGGTCAAGGCGTGTCACTATTGGCCGGGTTAAGCGTATTAGGAATTGTAAGTGCTCCGACATGAAGAACCCCGCAGGTGTGCTGACATTAGGTGAGATCGGAATGTATTCTCTACTTCTATGGCGCCAGTTTACGCGCCCGCTCCAAGTTTGCGGTATCCTAAAGCACAATGTTACCAATGGAGCATCTACAATGGACCCACCATCGAAGAGCAAGGATCAATATCTAAAGCATCTTGCAGTCTAAATAATCTACTTGAGGTTTTGGTTACAATTTTCTTTGGCATATACAATTCGTTGTCTGACTTACCTTATGTATATGTATATATATATGGCAGGTCTCCCCAGTCTCGTTGGAATTTTAGAATAGATAGTAGATATAGGCATAGATAGTTCATAGTAGAGGTGTTATTCTCACACGAACGGGCCTTCTATTAGTGTCATTATCCTTGCTCATCACATTGAATAGATGCACATCAAAGCTGCTAGTGACTAGTTAGGTATCAGATTCCTCACCGCCATTATTCTGCCGGCTGTGGCAGTGCTGACCGCCCGGGCGTCGCAGGAAATGAAGCCGGAGAGAGAGAGAGAGCAAAAGTCGACGATACGAACTAGTTAACTTAGTTAGAGTTCCAGGTAATCGAGGAGCTTGTCATCTTGTTGTTGTTGTTTCTGCCCCTCCTCCGCCTCTTAGCCCGCCCCTCTTCCTTTGTCTCCCCCTCCTCCTCCCCTCCCGTCTCGTCCATGCGTCAATTCTCTCGGAGTCCATCGCTGGTCTGGAACTCAGCAAAGCTCCCACGGCCTGCCTCCATTCCCCGACACCGCTGGACGTCTATCTCTTCCTCCCCTTCTAGATCTCTGACCTCCGTTCGAACAACACCAGCTCCATCGCCGCGGGTTCCTGCCCGTCTCTCTCCGCTCAATCAGGCAACCAAGCGATATTGCTCATACCGCAGGATGTGTGGCTCGAGGCATGCTGACGTGCCCTCGGGCTCGACGAACGTCCAAGGTCGAGAGGTGTTGCCGACTAATGTCAAGCCGCTGCACTATGACCTGACTTTGGAACCGGATTTCGAGAAGTTTACCTACGAGGGAACTGTCATCATTGAGTATGTGTGGTCGTCTTGGAAATCCCGCCCTCTTTGTTGAAGACAACAACGGCCCAGAGAGTCCAAACCCAGCAGATAACCAGTCTGTAATCGCACGTTGGAAGGTGTCACTAACTTGTTCCTGTGCACAGCCTCGATGTCATCGAAGATACGAATTCCATTTCTCTCAACTCGAATGAGATTAATATCCACTCCACGACCGTATTCGCAGGAGGAGCGGTCGTGACCTCCAGCCCAGAAGTGACCTATAACCAGGATGCCCAGACCACGACTGTCAAGTTCAAGGAGACCATCCCAGCAGGATCAAAGGCCCAGATCAAGCAGACCTTCACTGGTCAGCTCAATGACAACATGGCCGGTTTCTATAGGTCCTCCTACAAGGACAAGAACGGCGAGAAGAAGTACATTGCGACGACGCAGATGGAGCCCACGGATGCCCGGAGGGCCTTCCCTTGCTTTGATGAGCCCGCCTTGAAGGCTAAGTATACGATCACGTTGGTTGCGGACAAGGGTAAGACCTGTCTCAGCAACATGGACGTAGACAAGGTTTTCGAGGTCGACTCCAAGATCACGGGCGGTAAGAGGCAGGCAACCAAGTTCACAACCTCCCCGCTGATGTCGACATATCTGGTGGCCTTTATCGTTGGTGATCTCAACTACATCGAGACCAAGGATTTCCGTGTCCCCATCCGTGTGTATGCCACCCCGGATCAGGACATCGAGCATGGTCGGTTCTCCCTGGATCTAGCCGCCAGAACCCTTGCCTTTTACGAAAAGGCCTTCGATAGCGAGTTCCCTCTTCCTAAAATGGATATGGTCGCCATTCCTGACTTCAGTGCTGGTGCTATGGAGAACTGGGGTCTGATCACATACCGTATCGTCGACGTCCTTCTCGACGAGAAGACAAGCGGCGCCTCGATGAAGGAGAGGATTGCTGAGACGGTCCAGCACGAGCTTGCCCACCAGTGGTTTGGAAACCTTGTCACCATGGACTTCTGGGATGGTCTCTGGCTCAACGAGGGCTTTGCTACCTGGATGTCCTGGTATTCGTGCAACGCCTTCTACCCAGAGTGGAAGGTCTGGCAGACCTACGTAATTGACAACCTCCAGAGCGCCTTGTCCCTGGACTCCCTGAGAAGCAGTCACCCAATCGAGGTCCCCGTGAAGCGGGCAGATGAGATCAACCAGATCTTCGATGCGATTTCCTATTCGAAAGGCTCGTCGGTTCTGCGCATGATTTCTAAGTACATGGGCGAGGATACCTTCATCCAGGGTGTCCGTGACTACATTAAGAAACATGCTTACGGAAACACCCAGACGGGTGATTTGTGGGCGGCCCTGGCTAAGGCCAGTGGTAAGCCCGTTGAGTCGGTGATGGATATCTGGACGAAAAACGTCGGTTTCCCCGTCGTTACTGTTTCAGAAAACCCCAGCAAGTCCACCATCAACGTGAAGCAGAATCGCTTTCTTCGCACCGGTGATGTTCGCCCGGAAGAAGATAAGACCCTATATCCCGTTTTCCTTGGCCTTCGCACCAAGGATGGCGTGGATGAGAGTATTACTCTTAGTGAGCGCGAGGGCGAGTTCAAGGTTCCTGACCTTGACTTCTTCAAGCTCAACGCTGATCACACTAGCATCTATCGTACATCTTACACTCCTGAACGCCTCGAGAAGCTTGGAAAGGCTGCCAAGGAGGGCCGCTTGACGGTTGAAGACCGTGCCGGTATGATTGCTGATTCCGGAGCACTGGCAGCCTCTGGATACCAGAAGACCTCGGGTCTGCTGTCTCTGCTCAAGGGTCTCGATACTGAGTCAGAGTATGTCGTGTGGAACGAAATACTTACTCGCATTGGTACACTGCGCGCTGCCTGGGTATTCGAGGACCAGAAGGTCAAGGATGCTCTGAAGACTTTCCAGCGCTCCCTTGTCAGCGAGAAAGCTCACCAGGTCGGCTGGCAGTTCTCCCCCGATGACGACCATATCCTGCAGCAGTTGAAGGCCTTGGCGTTTGGCAGCGCTGGTATGTCTGATGATCCAGTGGTTGTGAATGCTGCCAAGGACATGTTCAAGCGTTTCGCTGAGGGTGACCATAGCGCCATCCACCCCAACATCCGTGGCAGTGTCTTCAGCATTGTCTTGAAGAACGGCGGCGAGAAGGAGTACGATGTTATCTTGGACCGATTCCGCAACGCGCCTACTTCTGACGAGAAGAACACTGCTCTGCGCACCCTAGGTGCCGCTGAAAACCCGGCTCTCATCAAGAGGACACTGGACCTTGCCAGCGGTGACGAGGTTAAGAACCAGGATATCTACATGCCACTTGCTGGTTTGAGAGGCCATGCCAATGGTATTGAGGCCCGATGGGAGTGGTTGAAGACGAACTGGGATGCTATCTACAAGCGACTGCCTCCATCCCTGGGAATGCTGGGAACCGTCGTTCAGATCACTACCGCCAGCTTCTGCACGGAGAAACAGCTGAAAGAGGTGGAAGAGTTCTTTGCTTCGAAGGATACGAAGGTAAGCCAGCAAACTATACATTCAATGAGGCTAGAGTGAGATTGGCTGACATGTTCCGTGTTCCAGGGTTACGACCGTGCTGTTGAGCAGAGCCTCGACGCCATCCGTGCTAAGATCCACTGGCTCAAGCGTGACCGGAGTGACGTAGAGAACTGGCTGAAGACGAATGGATACATCAACGAGCAGAAGCTGTGATGTTGACCGCGTCACGTGGCCTATGTATGCCTGTGAATGAATTCCTGGTGTCCATCTTGGGGGATAACTAGACGGATGCACTTCTGTCGGGTCCTTGTTGCCGTATCCGAGATGAATACCTCGATTAAACAGTCTGCTATTCTAAAAAGAAAGGAAGGTATGACGTTTTACTGGCCTGAGTCCTGTCTTGTTTTGATGAGTCGGTCTAAATAAGGCGGCACGACTTCAGAGAGCTATAGAAAAAGAATACAAAAAATAGATCACCGAACTCGCGTTCGGATCTCCTCTCAATATATTTGAACAATGGAGCTAGCTCTTCCGTTCTATCACATATTCAATACCATAAGTGGCTAGAAATACTCTGTAGGTATCGACGGATCTAACTCCCTCCGCTTGAGTGACTAGGAGGGCTACGTTGTCTAGCTCTTGCCTGCACCATGGGTCTCCAGAACCGGCAACGGGAGCCTTTTTTGTGCTGAGGTTCTCAGTGTCGATCCAAAGGAGATTAAACTGGAGTTTATCTTAGACCTCATTTTTGTAATGCTAGGTACCGTAATCCCTCCATGGCTCTTGAGTGAGCTCTTCTCTACTCATTGTCTTTAAACCATTCATCTTCCAGCAATTCCCTGGCCGATGGTCTATCCCTCCAATCCATCATCATGATCCTACTGATGAAGTCCTTGTCTCTTTTCCTAACCTCTCTCTCCGTTGTATTCCGAAACGGAGTCGTTTTCGATTTCGGTATCTCACGCATAAGGTACAAAATAGCCGTGAGCGTCTCCGGACTACATATCTCTTCGTATTTTACCGGGAATGGCCCAAAGTATCGGAACTGCTGCTTCAGCACTTCCAGACCGTATTCTTCGTGGCCATAAGGTACTGTTTTGGGACGGAATAAATTGAAATTGCCGCCGTAAATCAGGCTGATTATCTACCATGTATAAGCTCTTGTGATTTTGATATTGATATTCTAAACATTTCGAGATCTACTTACCATCGCCCCAAAAGACCAGATATCAGTTGCGGTGTTCCAGGGGGTCTCCATAATCACTTCAGGACTTGTCCAAATAGGTGCCCCGATGGGTGTTCCTTCTTTGGCATATTTTGAATCCACGGAGTATGTACCGCCAAGGTCTCCTAGTTGGACATCGGAGAACCGTATATCTCCTGCTTCTTTCGTTGCCGTATCTCCATAGTCCACAAAGACATTGTCTGGCTTAATATCTTATATTTTGGCCCATATTAGTGCATGCAGTCTTTAGAAGGACGAGGAAAAGACTCTCTCGCCCGCATCCATGAGTTAACTCAAGTACTGTACCTGTATGAACATAACCCTCATCATGTAGGACAGACAATGCTTCAAGAACCTTTTTGGAAACGTATCTAATTTCTCTCTGATTCAGAGCCCTCTGAGCCGATGCACTTAACAAATGATCATCAAGATGCTTCAAAACAATCGTAGGAGGTGCGGATGACTCCTCAATCTCATCAATTAACGGCCGTATGTATGGAGTCCGATTCTGAAAGCGTCGCAGAACGTCACGTTCGTTGGCCACGCGAGGATGTCCTTTTACTCCCTTGATGACTACCGTCTGAGCCTTTGCATGAGTTCTGACATAGGTTAGCGTCTCATTGGTCATTTTGTTCGTGGTATTATTGAGTGACGTTGTGTGTAGTTACCTAGTTAGTAGAGGTAGGGTATACTTACGTGGCGAACCAGACTGTGTCTTGGATTTGTTTCGTGATGGTGTATTCCCCTAATTTGCCTCGAAGGGTCTGCGCCAGTCGGAAAAGAGGGGGCATGTGGGCGAATGCGACTGGATGTTAAAAAGTTTGTGCACTGGAATGGTTAGACTTCGATGGATTCTACATCAAGAATATAGATAAGGGTTGGTTTAAGTTGACTAGATACTTCTCCGTGTGCTGTTGGATCTAAATTAGTGGTTATAGAAATGCAACTTGGTTTTCTATTGAGCGTGGCACAAGATCTAACCGTTTAAGGCGTATACGCTGCTTAGGGTCCACTGCCTCTTGAGGACTGGGGCTGGCTATACTATTCACTGTAAGATAGCTATTTCTGAGTTATAAATAGCTCTGCTTTTCTATACAATTTAGACGTCGAACTCTATATAGGATCACGTGTCCGTTAATTTGCTTAGTAATAAAGACCTCAATGTCCAACATCAGCAGGGAGCTTTAATATTAAGGCAAATGTTCTTTATGTAGCATAACGCGCTGTGTCTATTTTTTCTGTGCAGGGATGAGGAGGGGTAAATTATGGACAAAGACAGCTAATTACCACGTGATGTCTGATCCATGTTAGTCCCTCCACCAACTTGTGCTTCCTCTTTCAAGTCCCTTAGGAGATACACTTTTTATTCTCATTGCATCTGAGCATATCCGTGCAACGGATTGGAATCATGAACGCACATATCCAACGTGCGATCGATGAGTCGCAAGAGATGCAGGACCGCGGCATCAAGAAGGAATTTCGGAATGTTCAAGAGATCATGGACCAACGCTTTTCTGAACAACGAGAACATATGGACACGCTTTTCAACGATGTGAATTCCAGACTAGACGACCTGAGTACATTAAAGGTTATCTTCTCAAACTCAAAGATCGTCCACGTGGGCCAGAAACTTCTTCCCTTACCTGGCTACGATGTTTCGGGCAATCAACTTCCAGTGCCCGATTACTTTCCCTCTACAGCGCTGAGACTTTATCGCCTTCAGGAGCGGAAGAATTGTACGTGATTACCATCAAAATGCGTGATGGATTAGCGTTACTAATGACAACAAAGTGTGGAAATTGAGAAGCCTTATTACGTACTATCAGCTTGAGAAAGAAGTGATTCGACTTAATAAACCTCTCAGTCTTGGAAATGATGAGTCCGATTCCGAGGCTGAGATAGAACATACTACAGAAGCCGATCTCCGAAACGCGATAGAGTCTAATCCACTCGGTACGGTCTTTATATTGGGCTCTCATCTTGGTGTGGACTGCGACACTCTTCACGATCGAATTACCCAGCTCGAATTTCAAGAGAAGAAAGGCATGTCATCTAAACGAGCGGCTGAAGAGAGTAGCGAGATGCGGGTTGTTAAGAAATTGCTAGCAGAGGGGAAAGCTCCAAGCTATCGGGAGCAACTCCCAGATGAAGATAATCTAGGGCCGCCGTCCATGATACTCGGGTGGGAAGTTGACTCTGAGAAATTTCATGAACAAACAAGACATCTTCGACTTCGCAATATTGAGAAGTGGCGCAGCTCAGAAGAGTCGGGGGGTCCGCCGAGGAAATCTGAACAAAAGGATCTTCAATTGCGTTCGAAAACTAGCGGGTCGCTGTCTCCGACAGAGAAAATGTCGAGCTCGGATAAAGACTCGGGGAATAACTCTGGAAGGAAGTAGCCAGAGAGAGAGAAGGGGGGCAAGAAGTACAAATATACGACAAAAGTTTGAAACTATCGGCAGGTGAAACGCGGGTGGCCACCAGTTTCAAACTGTTGCCGGTAGATGTATATACTAGTAATCCCACGGCGGCCTCCAGCAGGCCAAAACGGTAGGAAGGAAGGCATTGAGCGCCAATGACTAAACAGTCTAAGACCCAATAATAAACCAATTATGTAGAGGGAAGAAAAGTGGGGAGAAAGAAAATGATGCCTATTTGAATGTTTCGCTAGCGCTCAACAATAACCATCCAACTAATGACAGCCCAATTGAGGACGTGTTCTATGCTAATTGCATATATTATGGAAAGGCCTAAAATTCTATATCATCGCCTATATCACAGTTCTGAAATAACAGTAAGAAAGAAACAAAATAACGTGACCAGATTTAGTTATTTGGGGGTTGGGTTAGATATGATGAGGGAATGGGTAGGAATAGTGTCTTCGTCTCATTACAAGTATCTTAGTAAGACTTAAGATTATATGTAAGATTCTAAACTGGATAGCCGGTTCTCATGATGCTAGTGCAAATGAAAAAGAAGTGCCATAGTACACGGAAATATAGTCTTCATGACCAACGCCATCTCCCAGCCCAGCCCAGCCCAGCCCAGTATGTCCATGATGATCGCTATACAAGACTTCAATAGCAAGATGCGTGATACACATATAGATTAGAAGATACAGCATGCGAGAAATCATGCCCATCCGCCCTTTCCTCCAAAACCACTGCTGTCTTCGATCTTCTTCTGTCCGCCTCGAGTCGGCTTCGACTGCGCTGCTTCATGCTTGCGTAGCTCTTCTGGAACACGCGAGATGGAAGATTTCATGAGCATTTGCTTGAGGTCGTACCTGTTTGGAAATGTTAGCTGATATGTCCAAGAGGGAATGGAGGATATGGAGAGAGGAGAGGAACAGGGAATATAAGGAGAATAGAACGTACATGACATCGGAATCTTCGTTGCCCAGGAAAGTGATTGCCACACCACTCTTTCCAGCACGACCAGTACGACCGATACGATGAGTGTAACTCTCAATATTCGTAGCCATGTTGAAGTTGACGACGAGACTGACATCTGGCACATCGATACCTCGTCCAGCGAGATCGGTGGCGACCAGGACGTCTGTACTGCCGTTTCGAACTGAAGCCAGAGCCGCCTCTCTCTGCTCCTGAGTCTTGCTTCCGTGCAGCGTGACCGAAGAGAAACCCCATGATTTGATATCGCGAGCGACAGCGTCACAGTTTCGCTTGATGTTGACGAAGACAATGATTGGAGGACGGAACTCGCCTGACATGAGAATGTCCGCAAGACGCTTCTTCCGCTTGTCTTCGCCTGAGACGAACTCGACACGCTGTTCCACAGTCTCGACGGCCTCACCAGCACTGCCGATTGTAACAATAGCAGGTCGACGGAGATACTTCCTTGCAATACGTTCCACAGCTGACGGCATAGTTGCCGTATACATCATAGTCTGCCTATAACGGTCCTTGCCTCCGAGGTGTTGGCTCATCGCACGGGAGTCCTCTGCTTCGTCCGTGTCGGGCTTCTCGTTCGAAACAGGCAACGCATCAAGGATCTTGTTGACAGGCTCTTCGAAACCGAGATCAATCATCCTATCAGCTTCATCCATAATGACATAGCAACACTGGCTGAGGACGAGTATACGCCGTTCGATACAGTCCACCAAACGACCGGGTGTAGCGATGATGATTTCTGCACCGTTCCGCAAGCTATATGCTTGTTCCTCCAGTGAATGACCACCAACAATACTGACGACATTAAACCCAAGAGGGCCAGCGAACTTCTTGGCTTCAATTTCGATCTGCTGCGCCAATTCTCGAGTAGGAGCCAGAATAATAGCATATGGACCATCAGCCTTTCTCCACTCGAACTCGTCTATCCGAGGCAGCTCTGCGATATAGACAAACAACGGAAGCAAGAATGCAGCCGTCTTACCGGAACCGGTGACGGCAACACCGATAAGATCTCGGTTCTGCAGGGCGATCGGGATAGCTGCACGCTGAATAGGTGACGGCTCCTTATATCCGACCTTGTCAATAAGCTCGAGCAACCGTCTGGGTAGATTCGATTCTTCCCATGAGCGCATAGGATTCGGTACGCTTCCACCCTTCGTACTGATGTTGAAGTCTTCCTTGAAGATACGCCAGTCTCTCTCGCGCATCTGGTCCAGCCTCTTTTCGCTCCAATGCTTATCAAGGGCCGCCTTGCTGCTCTCTTCTCGTCGTCTCCTCTCCATCTCCAGAATCTCACGGGCTCTTGCGCTTCCAGCTTCTCGATCACGTTCCTCCAGAGCCTTGGCATATTTCCGCGCTACAGCATCCGTGACATCGTCACCAAAACCGGCCAAGCGGCCGCGGCCGAAGAAATTGACCTCTGCACGGTTCTGATACAGCGGATTGTAGTCTGCACTAGTATCCTCCTCTGCATTCCATTCAAAATTGAATTTCCTTTCCGTCGTGCGCTTCCGCTTCTTCTTTGCCGAAAAGTTCGATGTCTGATCCTGTCCCATATACCGCTGCTTGATGAGCGCAACCTGAGCCTCTTCCTCGTCTAACGTGCGCTTTCCTCCCTTTGAATCTCCGGGGCCAAACGATATAGGTTTCGGCGGAGGGGGCGGTTGCATGTCGTAGTCCTTGTTAGATTGCGAATTCCGCATAGCCGCCGGTCCCGTAGGTACATCTCCATTCCGCATGGCTCGTGGTCCGGTAGGAACAGCCTTCGGGGCACCGTTCAAGGTGTCTGAGCTTGCAGGCGATTCTGTCCCATTCCGGTCTGCACCATTTGTTGCCAGCTCAGCTTTCGCCCGTCGCTCAGCTTCGACTTCTTTAGCTCGTTTCTCGAGAGCTAGCTTCTCTCGTTCCTTTTTAGAAAGGAATTTGGGCTACGCATAAAACGTCTCGTTAGTTTCAAACAAAACGAAGAAGACAGGAGAGAAAACATACCTTCGCCGCTGCAGCGTCGGCTTCTCTCTTCTTCCGCAACAGTTCCTCCACACTCAATGGGGTTGTTGATTTCTGCGAGCCCCATCCTGCCTTCTTTTTCTTCTCGACAGCTGGTGCTGGAGGAGGAGGCGGCGCATCCTCTGGTGGAGGAGGGGGAGCAGTTGCGTCTGGCGGGGGTGGAGGCGCGCTCGTGTCCGAAGGCGGAGGAGGAAGAGCATGTTCAGGCGGCGGGGGAGGGGGCGGAGTAGGAGGACGCTCAATAGGGTCTGCCGGAGGTGCAGGAGGAGGTCCTCCAGCTGGTCCGCTTGTCACAATGCCGTCCATCATCGCTATGGTGAGTATACGGCGACAATAGAGACGTGGGCGGAGATGAGCTTGAAGCTGGCGGAGAAGATCGCAATCTCGAATTTATCCGGGTCGCCACGCCAGCCATATGCGCAGTCACGTGAGTTCATAAATGATAGAACCTCTCGCTCGTACTTGATAATATTGGATTATCTATATCCATCTACGAGGAAGTTTCTCTTGGTGACGGATTGGAATAATTATCAGAGAGTAGATACTGTTATCATACGGCAGTCACTGGTGATTGTATTCTGCTAGAAGAAGGGCAGACGCAACCTGCATAATCGAAATCATTACGAAGAGGGTAACTGATAGGCGTGAAAACCATAGAATACAAATAACTGTCCAATCCCTGTAAATCTGCATCCGTAGATGCATTGTGATGCCGTTCAAAAGCAGCGTAAGCTGACGGCTCACCAATATGAAACTTGCCTCCCACCGGCCAACACGCCGAAACAGGGTACTTGTAAGAAATCGTCTGTTCTACACAAGGGAACACGGTGCGCAATGAATACAAACTGGGAAGGGAAATCAAGGATAACGGGGAACGGGTGTTGGCACCTATGGTCGGGTCAGAACCAGTAAAGGCTGGATCTTCCGAGACTTTAAGGAATACTTACAGCACCGTTGACTGGGGTCTGTCCATAGTAGGCAGCATAAGGGCTTCCCTGGGCTGCCACCGCAACTGCCGGGTCTGGGACTGGGACGGGGACAGGGGTCGCCTGGCTACCATTCTGTGTTCCTTTCTCCGTGGGTCTACCCTTGATTGCAGTTTGGACAGACGTAGGACCGTGGATTTCACGGTCTAGTGTCATGTACTCCTTGGCAGCATCTTTCGTGCCTCTCTCCAGAAGATAGACCATGTATGTCTGCACAAGCTCCTTGACGACGTCCGCAGAAAGAGTGCTCTTCAACTTTATATCCTCAACGACTTGCTTGATTCGTTCATATTGGACATTCTCAATCTCAGCACTGGTCGGTTGATCTAGCTCAAACATGAGATAGCTGGTCCAGAATGCACGGCTGTCCAAGTAGTACTGCTCGTTCTTCTGGAACACCTTGCGTGCGTCGTCTGGTGAGCCCTTGATCTTCCACAGGAGTCGCGCCCATTCGGCAACTAGGGCAGCTTTGGTAGCAAGATCGCACTGCGGCGAATCCAGCTGGGATTTATACACCTCAATAGCTGCGTCGAGCCCGCCATGACGACGCGAAAGATTGGCCAAAGAAACAATAGTCTCGATATGTCCAGGCAGGTTAATGAGAATGGCGTGATGGATGTCCTTGGCGACATCGACGCGATCAGACTTCTCCTCGAAGTAGGCATAGTGCAAACGGGTGGTGGGGTTTGCAATCGGCACATAGAAACAGCTTGCGCGCTGGTAGATATTGCGAACTTCTTCTTCCTTGTCTTCTTGAGCAGACATCCACCGAGCGTAACGCAGCCAAAACTCGTCGTAGTGAGCGCAGGTAACGAGACATCTCTCATACAAGAACTGAATTCTCGGGTAGGAACCCTCAGCTTCCTCGAAATCAAGATACTTCCTCCAGTTCGAAAGTTGGCCCTCGTCCAACTCTGTCACGTGGAAGTAGGGGCGTTTGATCTCAGACTCGTAAGTCCAGCGTTTGGTCGTTTCCGTCTGTGTTCTGGAAAAGATCTCAAGATGATATGTATCGAGTCGAAGTCTGAGATCTCTTTCAATCTCTGCCTCCGCCTTGGCTCCGGGGGGGAGATGTGCTGAGGCTGCTTCGATCTCCGCTCTGAATTGGCTAATGATCTCTGGAGGTGCCAGCTCCGACACGGGGCGCGTCTGTGCAAGCTGGCGATACCGTTCGAAGTACCTAGCATACTGATGCATAGGAATGTGAATCACACGAGCGAGAATTGCAAAGATCTTATCGATCGCTTCGAGACGTTCCTCGAACTCGATGTACTTATCCCAGAAAGGATGCGCCAGGAAGTCCAATCCCACAGCACTGGCTCCTCGTTCGAACAGCCTGTGAGATCACGTGTCAGCATATCCCGATTTTAAGAGTCACAGGGAGAAGAGCGAGGGAAATGGCAAGGATGGCAAACATGAGTATAAGTTCTCAGTGGTTATGGGCCCAAATGATTCAGTAGGATGAGAGTCAACCTCATCGTGCGCAGAATGGAAGTCCCCGAACAGTGTGATTGGTGTGCTGGTTTTGGTTTGACAGATGTGGTCAAGGAAAGAAAACAGCCTGAGAGATCATGGGTGAGAAGTAATTTCCAGGGAACCTGGGTGGTAGGCGCCTATCTCACCCATCATCGAGGAACCTTGCCAATCACCACCTGCCTCATGCGTATTCGAGATCACACAACGGTGTTCGCGCTGCATCGCTAACGGTTATAGGGAAGGAAAACCACTTCTTGTATACTTACTCTCGAATGATATCGGAGTCATGGTTGGTCTCGACTTTGAAAGAGCAGTAGTTGGTCCAGAGGTCGACGGACGGCGAAATGCTGGCGACGCCTCTTTCGTAAACCTAGGGATAACGAGTCAGTGACAGACTGTCAGGTGGGAGCAAGAATCACGGTAGAGCTGCGCGTACCATCTCTGCAGCTTCCGTGCCAGCTATCGAAAATTCTAGGTCCGCATATTTCTTCCAGTAACCAAACAACAGCGGAAACTTTGCTAGAAATCTGTCATAGAAACTCCGCACGGTCGTGATGGCCTGAGGGTTCGAATTGCGGTTGATGCCACCCTCGAGGCCCTCTGCAGCGCGGACGAGCTTTTCCCACGTGTCAAAGTTATCAGGATCTTCGGCCTATTCTCTAGAAGTTAGATATGATTCTCAACAGCTTCGTGCTGTATCGGGGGATTGACTCACCAGCTCAGTCTCGATCTTCCTCAGCTCCGCATTCTCCTCCTCTGTCCCGCCGTAGTTGTATTCAGCCATGGCGCTGGATATGTCACAGTCGCACAATCAAGGGGTTTTTTAGATATCCAGTAGAGATAAGATATCTTCTCGCAAGACACTGTCTAGAAAGACAGAGAGCGCAAGGACAGCGATGTCTTGTACTCGAGATAGATGGAGGTGAAAGATTGGACCAGCCACAGCCTCTCTCTTTGCCCGGATGCCGAGAATGGCCGACCAGTCCAGATGCGGCTTAGCGCCTTCCGCCGGGCAATCGCTCGATCTTTCGGAGCATCACGAATTTCTCGACCGCAACAGGCCAGCGGAGGGAGAGAATCAACAATAAATATAGCTCTCTCCATCGTGCTGTTATCTGTTTCTCTTCCGGTCAATTAGTGGCATCGGCCATTCAATCAGCAACAATGTCTGCCGTCCAGGCCACCGAGGGCCTGGTGAGCAAGCTTCCTCTCCGACTGCGCAACTTCTTCGCCCGCTATCCTCCCCAAATCTACTCCGCGCAGGTCGCTCCTCGCCCAACGCCTCCTGCCACAGAAGGAATCACAGAGTCTTCAGAGCCATCACCAGATGGAACTCTTCCGTCGCCATACACCCCGAACAGAGACGCGAAGGGCCAGTCACGAGACCCGACGGCTTGGTCGTCCGCCAAAGCCCTCCTCTACTCGAACCCAGACTATCCGAACCCTTTTCTGCCACGAAAGAACTTCCGCACTGGAAAGTGGATCGGAGCCCGTGTTGGCCTACGACAGCAGGCGGATCTCGTGAAGCTGGCTCAGAAATACAACGTTGAGGCGCTGCTACCCCCAAGTCGAAAGTCGACAGAGTTCAAGGAGACGAGACGCCTTGAACGCGGTCTGGCCATCAAGGGAACTGGTATTGGACAGAAGGTCAAGGGTCACAAGTGGGAGCGCACGCTGGAGACGAGATTGGAGGAGAGGAAGAAGGCCATGATGGAGATGCCGGAGTTGATCCGTGCGTGGAAGCAGGTGAGATGCCCTTCTCGTCTTACAGCGAAAATGATGTGTGCTGCTGTGAAAAACATTGTGCTGACTGTTATTCTTTCTCACAGAGAGGACACGGAAGAGGATGGAAGAAGTGGCCACGCAGGTAAACACAAGGGGTCCGCATTGGTGCTATTTTCCGGGATCATGGGAAGCTGTTTCGTTTTTCGTTTCCGGCTTTCAACTCGTACAAACGGGACGGCGAATTATGTCTTTATTTGCAACGGTAACAAATGGGCTGTAGAAGGGAGAGATCCCGTCAAATGTACAAATAGAACACATCTACTTTATGAACATGTTGGTTTATACCAGCCTAATACTGTTTCAATCACAGATGTTGTAGAAAACCAGTACGTAGAGTTGGCATTGTAACAGGCACAAAGGTGCCTTTTCTGTAATATTTAGATGCTATGTATAGATGGTATCCTGAAGCGCCACGGGGCGAAGTTTCCTAGCCCTAAAAAAGCCCTGACAATTTATAGATGCCATGCAAGTGAATAAAATTGCTATATAGATCTTCAACCCTCCCCTCTAGCTTGGAATAACGGTATCACCGACCATGATCGTCTTTGTCCCGGACAAGCCATGCTCAGGCTCTTCGTTATCAGCTGATAGACACATATGCCGTCCAAATACTACCTTCCCGTCAAACTTCCTAGTTTTGGCTAGAGTAGAAAAAGGCTCCTCGCTGCGTGTCGCGGTAAGCTGATCTATGCAGACCATTTGACATCGTTGACAGTGCCCTAGCACATCGAACTGGAGCCTCTCGGGGCCAATACAGAGTGATGTCCAGTTATCCTCAGCGTATGGTTGTTCAACGATGCTCGGGAGACCGGGATTATGGTATGTGTTCTCAGCAACAACGACATTGGCTCTGAAGACATCCGCAGCCACAGCTCTATTGATCCGACTACCATTCTTAGAAGTGGCTTTGATAGTCTCGTTGAGACGATTCACTGATGATCGTGATATCAGAAGTATGGGACTTTCGTTTGACAAGAGGATCGGGTTTTGTCGCTCAGGTGGGAACATTTGCCGTTCCGGAAAGGAACCAGGCATGTCATTACCAGCATATCTAGTCCTGCGAACGAATGGTTGCCTAGGCTTTGAGTAACGCGGCGATGTCTGTGGTGAGAATCGAGCAAGTGTACATGGTACACCGAGGAAGTCAGAAAAGAAAGTCGATACAGACGAGGATGAGTAGACCTGGACGGTCACAGAGTCCCCGCAAACCGTGGATGTTTTCGTCGAACTTCGACACATTTCCGCCGCAACGAGGTCAGGATCATCTCTTGTCAAAGAGACTTCAAGGTATTGGCTATCTGAACAAGAGTAGTCCGAAAGAATAATTCGCAACACGCCTCGATTCAGATCGATGTAGGGATGGATCAGAGCCATACGCGGGTATCGCTTCTGATTGAGAGCCACGCCCGTACCCTGATGAATGAGACACCATTCCCTATCCCAAGCAAGTCCTTCTCTTCTGATCTCCCAGCGCTGTCCACTGGGTACCTTGAAGCTGCCACAGCTTTTTATCGGATAGACACACAGACTTTCCACATAGAAATGTGATTCGGGTGTGTGCATGGCAGCCACGGGAACGTGCAAAACGTCCATTCCAGGGGCTTTCTCGACATAAAAGTCATCAATAAAGGCAAGAAGTACTTCAATATCTCGCATATTAGTCATTGCACCAAGGCTCACTCTCAGAGCACCCGTCGGCTTCCCATCAATAATATCATTTTCATCTCCACATCGCTGACCAGCAGCGAAATTACGCTTCATTTCTTCGTCGCCCAGTCCTAGCTGAGCAGTCATGCCACCTGGGTTGCACAGCGTCCCAGATCTGATCTGTATATTTTTAACGGCGGCCATCTTTTCAACTTCCGATTTACCAACCCACTTCCCTCCACTGTCCTGTAAGTTAAACGTGATGATGGGACCATACTTCGACGCGTCCCTGCAGCCAGATGCAGACGATGTGAATATATGGCAAACCCTCCGCCCATTCCAATGTACCTTTGAGTATAGCCCCTGGAATAGCTTATCGGCCAAGAAGCTCGTATGCGCGGATATGTTTTCCATGGAGCCGTACAATCGGTAATGCGTCTGAAGTGCTGAATCTAGAGCGATAATGTTATGAAATGGTAGCGTTCCATCTTCCAGTTTGTCATGCACGGAAGACTCCTTTTTAGCGTGCCATTGATCCCCGTGGGTGACAACCATATCCACCGTACCGCCTCCAAAATATCTTCTTCCTTGGAAAACATGGCTTGCATCTTTACGGACGATCAAGGCCCCAAGGTCGGGGAAGCCGAATATCTTGTAAAAGCTGAGAACGGCGAAATCAGGCGCAGCTGAAGCGTCGCTTAGATCGAACGGTGAAGTCGAGACGAGTGAGGCCACATCTAGAAGCGTAAAAGTTCTCTGTGGGCCTTCACTACTCGTAGCGTTTCGGATCTCTCTGCACCATCTCAGTGGCAGACGTCTCCCTGTCATGTTCGACTGTGCTGGGTATGCGAACAGCCGTGTCGAAGCCTTCTTCTCAGGACCGTCCCTTCCGAGATCTGCAATCCATCTATCTACTTCTTTGTCCGACAGCAAGCATTTCCTGCCATTATCTGCCAGCTCCCGGACACCCACTAGGCTGGTGTGAGAATCCACATGGTAACCATACCAGAACCCGGATTCATCGGAATCACGCAGGGCATCGGCAACGAGCTTTATTCCCGCCGTGGCATTTGCGACGAAGACCAGATCAAACGCTTCCGGATCAGCCTTGAAGAACTGCAGCATACGTAGACGGATGTCTTCGATACGACGAGTGGTGAGCTGCGAGGACAAGGACGCAGAATGAGGGTTTCCAAATAGGTTTCCGGTTAAATCACGCGAGAAAGCCTCGATGAGAGACTTTGCATAAGGTGTAGTAGCTGCATGGTCCAAATACGTTGTTTCTGGAAGGTAGAAACAATATAGTCAACATCGCAGCTAGGTTAAATAGATCCTATACTAGGGCACACCTTTGAGGTTTGGATATTCGAGATCCCGGAGCACGTCTACATCGTCAGAGTACCCTTTGCTGTAATTGGAATGGTAATGTTGCTGTTTCACAGCCGATCCTATCATTATGGGCTGCACATTGAGGCAGGAACTGATTATAACCAGATTGGATCATCAACCAAGTTGCTCTGCAATTTCCGTGACTCCTGTCCTGATGGTCCGATGGGAAATATGAAGCGTGTACGTCAAGGGTGGAGTGGCGAGTGGGCGGATAACGTCGGTATCAAGTATATCCCCGCAGATTAGATGGGAATCGATAGCGCGAGCCAGATAAAGCTTTAAATTCGGATGATCCGCCCGTAGTAACTTCGAACGTGTTGTACTAGCACAGCACAACGAAATATCAAAGTTGTATCTGCATGGAACGCTATCGACGTGGCCACCAACGCTGTTATGTCCAGCAAGACGGGGCAGAACTGCAAGTAATGATACCTTCTCCGTCTATCGATCGAAGTTGGATTGGACAGCTGTTGGGCGACCCTTTGAGGCACCCCCAACTTGAACGAAGGAGGAAGAGATAATTGATAATAATTGACACAGAGACTGATCTTCACGAGGATAATGACATGTCTCACCCCCATTCTTTGCGTAGATGGTTGCTATTTAAATCGAAGCGGATCTGGGGCACATCACGTGAGCCTTCACGTAGGTGATCTCCGTCGGAGGTTGCCGGCGGTCGTGGAAATAAGAATGCGCCCATCCAGAACTATATCCTGAGATCAACGGACGATCCGACGTTTCCATCCAGATGAATGAAACAAATGATAAGTGGCTATATTCAATTGGACACTCTCGCTCCGGAATTATACATGGAATCGAGACAACATCAATTCAAGGAAGAACATTCACTGCATCAACCGCGGGACCTTTCTACTTCTTCGTAAGGGCTCTTTCACCAAACAGAATCACAATTGCTTGAGTCACAGCATACCCAATGAATAAATCCTGAGCGGGACACGCTTTAAAGATGCGCAAGTATCAGGATGGCTTCTTCTCTTCCTTCATATCTTCTTCGCGCACCGGCCCAGCACCCACGGCTTATCTGCATACATATACGTACTATACATGACAAGAACGGCTCACTATCTGAAACTGCTCGTACGTATCTTGCTCGATAGTTTCATACGTTGGCTTAAAGCTATATATATATGCCATTTATTCTCAGTGCTTTGCTTCGCGCTGTTTTTACATTATATGTTTATTTGTTCATATTATATCAATTCAATTGAATCTAATTTGCAAAACTTTTGCAAAAATATTTATTTGTGGGACATTCTAAAAGGACGCGTGAGAATGGATATCACTCCCTTCCAGCGTACCGCACCTTGTCCGGAACCAGTCAACGCGGACGAAGATGGCACGGGAGATTATGAAATCGAAGTACTGGTGGACAAACGTATTACACGCCGCGGCAGGCGACGCGTCGTGCAATACCTGGTCCGGTGGAAGGGCTACTGTATGGACCCGAACACGACGTTTGGTATGATATCGACGATCTGCGGGAGGAAGTGAACGAGTATGAGGAACGACAGAACTGACGGAAGACTATAAGCAATTAGCAGGATATAAAACGAGGCTCGGGAAATATTGAAATCAAATCTTGGGTCACGAAACCAGTTCCACAGCATATCTGTATCACTATGCACCAACGCCAAGTTGCAGAGTTGTTTCTACTTTATTCCCCAAAAGATGGATGCATCTACGAAGTTCGAGCTATCAGTTCAGCTTCAAGAGACATCAGATAATTGTTTCTATCGAGGACCAGCATATCCCAAATAATACGCATATAATAGGGGCGGGACCCGAGAAACAATAACGGAAAGATACACTGGTTCATCTACCTAACCTAGCGGATATAGCAGCCCCGCCAGAATATCCAACGATCTATACATCCCAAATGGCCGGGTCCATTTTTTTTTTTTAAACTACGCAGATCCGGATTTAGAGGCACCGACTTTTGGTCGCTAGCGGATTTGCTAGGCTTGTTGTTGAGCTTGTTTGGACCCGCGTCAACTGGGGCCACGAAGCGTAACTTCTATCTCCCGTTGACGGCCATGTTTGGCAAATGGTGCCAACAACTCTGTGACGTGCGGCGACCCATCGTGGTCCAGTGCACTTGGAGTACCAGCGCCGGGGATGAATGTTACTGCCTAGGGGCCAGTGTGTCTGGGTTCGTCGCCGATAAGGCGAGAACTGGGAATTGGCTGACCGTGCTCAATCGGGCGAGATTTTCAATAATCTCCTCAGAACGTTTTAGCCTGACCAATTGGTCGGAGGCATGGTCACCAAGCATCCGCTACGTGCTCGAAGGGAGGGCACACGATTGATTTGGGCGTTGTGCAGAGACATATCCTTTGCATCTCGTGCTTAGGTGTGTATAGCTAATATAATCTCTTTCCTTCACCGGACGATTACTAACGTAGTTCAGATATGCAACTAATAAGGACCATATACATGGCCTAGCATTGGCTGCAAACTATTTGCAGTCAATGTCTAGTTACGATGACCGTCTGTCCGGTCTAATATGGGCAAACATATGGGACCCATCCGGATGAGGATCCGACACGACCGTTTTCTGGAGGACGCTCCCGAGGAAGACGGCGGTGCCCCCAGAGTCGAGGACCTGGTTGAGAGTCTCTTCGTCGACCTCACCTACAGTGATGGGCCAGACACTAGCAACAGACCTAAAAGGTGCCGTTGTTGTATTGAATAGTGTCGAGAAAGCTCATCCAACAACCCCGAGTATCACAAGAACATCTCTCCTCATTCGACGGACAGCGACATAGTACTGCCATCAATCGAAACCAAACCCGACAATGTGGCATCAAACGCCGGCCCTACGGGTTCTGGGGACCAGTCTTCATTCGCTTATCCCTTCATTCTTCTCCTGAACAGCAGTATCGTCCATCGACAATCCCGGCTGCAAACATTATGGTTCGGTTAATGTGGTATTAATACGACATCGCATCGGCAATTGCCCCCTGTCATGAGTGGTTCACCGTATATTCTCAAGAAGAATCACCCTACCCCGCTGGGTACTTCTTGTTCTGGGGTAATCCGGGGTAAGCCCGGGGCAGACGGGGCTGCGGGGCCAATGGTAAACCTGGGGAACTGGTCCGAGTGGCAACGGATCTACAAGTAGTAGTATACAGAGCATACTACGGCTATACGTGATTGAGATATGTATATAGTATTATTATTGCAACAGACACCGCCCAAACATTGAGCAATTCTAGATTCTTGTTCATTGATCGATTCATTCAGACAACACTGATATTCATAATGACACAACGCATACCTCCCGTTCCTAGTATTCAAGATAAACAATGGACTCACGAAGTAGTCAACCGGCTACTTTTCACCTACCTCCCAATTCTACTTACTCTGTACATCATCCTCGGCGCTATAAAACGGAGATATTTCTCTCCACTATCCAAATACCCCGGCCCGTTCTGGGCGAGTATCACGCGCTGGTGGGTCGTCTATGATGCGTGGGCAAAGCATCATGAGCGTACAATGCTTGAGTTGCATAGGAAATACGGGCGTAAGTAGGCATACTTAGCACCATCTAAGCAGGGTACTAATACATCTCCAGCAATCGTCCGAACAACCCCCTTCGAAGTGCAGATCGCCGCACCGGAGGCTCCTCTGGTGATATACGGGCACAACAGCAAGGGCTTCTCCAAGGGCCCCTGGTACACGGCATGGTCGTTCGACAAGACGGACGATACGTTCAACGAGAGAGATAATGCACTTCATAGCAAACGACGACGGAATGTTGGACAGGCGTTTGCGTTGACTTCGATAATCGAAATGGAAAATCAGATTACGAAGTGCGGTGAGACGCTGATTAAACAGTTTGCGAGACTGGCGAGGGAGGGGAAGTCGGTTATGTTGGTTAGTTGGATCTCACTTCTCCACTGATGAAGAAAGAAGGGGACGGGGGAGAGAAAATGAATGTCCGCGTACTAACAAGACATCAGGATGACTGGGTCCATTGGTACACATTCGATGTCATCGGAGAACTGGTACGTTAGAAGCCAAACACTCACTATTCTAGATCCCAAAAATACTCATCTTCCGCCCAGGCCATCGGCAAAGAATTCGGCTTCCTCAAAAAAGGCTCCGACATCAACGACTGGGTGCTCACGATCGACGAGACAAACGAGCTCCTCTACTGGGTCGCCCTGGTCCCATACATGCGAAAATGGATCTTCAACAGAGTGACAGCCATGCTCCCATCAGTCCAAAAGCAGTCTCGTGCCTTTCTGAAATTCAAATCCTTCGCACTTGGCGCTATCAGGGAAAGATTCGATAGAGAAAAGTCCGCGGATAATAGGAAGGATATGATGACTTGGTGGTTGGATCAGCATAATAAGAAGCCTGAAGAGTGGACGAAGGCGCATATTACCGTTGAAGCTACGGCTGCATTGTACGAACCCTATACCACCCTGCTTTACTTGGACTTCTCTCGATTCAACGTTTAGAAAGTCATAGTTTATTAACCTGCTATATAAATACAGATTCGCCGGCAGCGACACAACAGCAATTGCCCTCCGGGCTATCTTCTACTTCTTGTTAAAGAACCCAGAAAAATACACCAAGCTACAACGAGAAATCGACGAAGCGATCGCAGCAGGTCGAATCCAACCCACGGACGTTGTAAGCTTCGAGACCTCCAACACCCTCCCGTATCTGCTCGCCGTCACTAAGGAAGCGATGCGTCTCTGGCCGAGTGTGGCATTCCCATACCAGAGACTGACGCCTCCCGAAGGGGTCGAAATAGCCGGGGAGTATTTTCCTGGAAATGTTCTCGTTTCCAGCAACGCCTTCGTTATCCATCGGGACCGCTCGGTGTTTGGTGAAGATGCGGATGAGTTCCTGCCAGAACGGTGGATTGAGTCTTCGTCGGAAAAGGTTTCGTATATGAATAAACATATGTTTCAGTTTGGGGGTGGGAGTAGGACGTGTTTGGGGAAGAATATTGCCACGGTGGTAGGTTCATTGTTTAGTACTTACTATTTGGATCTAGCATGTATGGAATACTGATTGGTTTCACAGGAGATGCAAAAGATTGTTCCGACGATTATGATGTATTTCAAGCTCGAGTTGAAATATCCTGAGAAGGAATGGACGACGATGAATCACAACTTTAACACACAGAAGGATATCGAGGTTACCTTGGAACAGATTAGGCCTGTTCCATGGGCAGAATAAATGTCTGCAATAGCTAGCATTATGGAATATAAGGTCTACCGGACGAAAATTTGGGATGACGAACAGTCAGTATTGGATGATCTCATGCATTGTCAATGACGTGCATGGTATTGTAATGATTTTGAATTAGGTACATGTGTCGATCAAGGTTTCTAATCTATTAAGTATGAGAAATGAAAAGTTGCTCGTTCAGATGAACACCAAAGCAACAACTTGCGTTGAAAAGAACATGTGTCCGCCGCAGTCAAAACTTCTAAGACGCAAAATGTAACCAGTCATAAATGATGTGCAATAAAATGCCACGGAACTCCGCAGTAAACCCATCTAAATGCAGTAGCTGTATCGGGGATTCGTTCTCCGAGGAGCTGGTGGAGAAATCGGAAAGAATTATACATGTGATGTCGTATCGTTTTCTTTTCTTTTTTCTTTTTTCTTGTCCCGTGTGGTACATCAGGTCGTACCCTTGGTTCTCTTTCCCTTGGGCACACGAGCCAGCCAGTAGATGCCAACGGCAGCAAAGATGTTGAAAACAATGTAGATCCACATGAACCCAAAGTTGCGCCAGGCATCCTTGTAGTAACTCATCACTTGGGCCAGGTAGGTGTCGGTGTTGGACATCTGACAGAATCCGCAGTTGGCGGTGGCCTCTGGGTTTGCGACGTATCCACCGGCGTTCCTGATGTAAGGGGCCATATAATCGCCACAGGTCATGTTGTTGGGCGGGTCGAAACGAAGGAGCTCAACATCTTCACAGACCACGTTGGTCCCCGAAACACCAGTTGAGAGCATCGCCGATACCAGATACGTGAAGGGCGAGACGCGGTACATGAAAATCCAGAATCCAGGCATCTTGCCGGGCGTTGCGAGAACACCGCAGAAGATCAGACACAAGGAGAAAAGCAAGTTGGCAAGGTTACCGCCAGTCTCTGCCAACTCCACACCAGCAATGATCATATGGGCGAAGGTCGACGTGAACAACAAGAAGGTCCAAATGAGCAAGAACATGAGGGCTCCACGTTCGTGCACAGAGTCCGTGGGTTCAGCGTTCCGGTATAGTCCGATCGGGTAGTACCAGCAAACGAAGATGAAGACGGCCATCAATGTGTTCCAGGGAAGTTCAACCAAGATATTAGCAGTCATGAAGGATTGCCACGAGTATGTCTTTGAAGGTCTTTCACGAGCCTCGTAGAGCGACCGCTGAGTGCAGAAGTTAGGCATGATTTGTTGAACCAAGTTGCCGAAGATAGTCATCAGCATGAAAATACTGAACATTTGGTTCTGCAGTCCCTGCAAACTATTCTGGGCGTGGAAGAAAGAGAAACCGATGTAGAGTGCAGTGAGGACGGATAGAGCTGTTTTGGAATAAATGTACGAGGGGGTACGCCAGTACTGAGCGAAAACGCGGACAAGGCACTCGTAGAGTTGGACCGAAAATGGCGCAGCGAACTCCTTGTATGAAGAAGGGTCTGCCTGCGAAGATTCGACTGGTTTTTGGGACAGGGTCGACTTCAATTCAGCCAGATGCTCATGAACCGCCTTGCGCTCAGCACTCTCGCGCCAAACAGCGGGCCAGTCAATGTCAGTGTGAGAACCAGGAGCGGCACCAATAACGTCAAGCATCCACTCGGCAGGGTTCGCATCTGGTGGGAGCGTGGGCGCACCATTTCTCTCGAAGTAGCTGGCGAGGGTGGAGGACTTCTCTCCGATCTCACCGAAGTAGACAGTCTTACCACCCTTCGCCAGGAACAGGAGACGATCGAATCGCTGGAACAGCATAGCTGACGGCTGGTGGATGGTACAGAGGATAGCCTGGCCGTGAGCAGTCAGGGTGTCGATCAGATCCAAGATAGACCACGAAGTCTGACTGTCAAGACCAGAGGTAGGCTCGTCCAAGAAGAGAAGCAGTTGTGGCTTGGCAGCCAACTCAACTCCGATAGTAAGACGCTTGCGCTGTTCAACATTGAGACCCTCGCCAGGGACACCCACGACAGCATCGGCGTAAGCCTCCATGCCCAGTAGTTTGATAACCTCTTCGACATAATCGAGCTTCTCCTGGCGACTCACATGGGCTGGCTGACGGAGAATTGCACTGAAGCGCAGCGCTTCGCGAACTGTCGACGTCGAAAGATGGAGATCTTGCTGTTGGACGTAACCGGTCTTACGCTGGAATGATTGATCGCGAGGGCGGCCATCAACCAACATCTCTCCGCTCACGACACCCATAGTGACACGAGTTGCGAGAACGTCCAGTAGAGTCGTCTTACCAGCACCGGAAACACCCATCAAAGCAGTGGCAGTACCTGGTTTGACCCAGCCATCCACGTGATCAAGAATGCGTCGGGGCTCTCCCTTAATCTTGATGTCGTAGCAGACATCTTGCCAGTGGAAAATAGCTGTCTGTCTCTGGATGGCCGCGGTAGCGTGTCCATTGCTCACATCAGTCTTCTCGGCAGGAACCGGCTCGGGCTGTGTCTCGACGTCGTCTGATCCTTTGCGAGCCGCCACGGGCTGGTGGCCACGACGGAAGAGGAGAACCTCGCCCTTAGACTTGGCCTCGGTGATGTATTCTGAAGCAAGAAGATACGTGAACATGAAGAAGACCATGAAACCGAACATGATACCGAGGTTCCTCCAGAGGTGGCTCTTCGTGTACTGGAAACTCTTGGTGAGGTACAGATTACCTTGGACTATTTCCTGACCTGCAACAGCGCCCACCACGGAACAAATCTTATTGGCCATTGGCACGTTTTCATATCCCGGACCAGTGGGCACAATCTGCTCGATCGCACATGGGAAGGGTCTGTCGTGGAATTCATTGACCATAAAGCTCTCGAAGGCATATGAAATAGGGTCGATATAGTTCATCCACCGAGACCAGCCCAGCATGTTGCGAGTCGGAATGGTAAAACCGGTGTAGATCACTAGACCGAGGATGAGGATAGCCGCAGGCGCCAGAGCCTGTGCCAGTGTTCGAGAGGATGCTGCAATCGTACGGAAGATCATGGACATGGCGAACGTAGTGACGATCGAGAAGAGGTAGAAGATGAAGAATGCCCCTGGCTCTCGACGCAGATCGGTCAGGAAATAAAGGGTGATATTGAAGGTTGTTGCATTGAGCAGCTTGTAAGGCACGTCACACAACATCGATGCAATCGCCTCCGCAAACGGATGGTATAGAGCGTACCGAGCGTGTTTTTCGACGATGGGCCGTTGAGCATACAGGGTCAAAATTTCGAGAGCACTAGAGAATGCATTGAGCAAGACGGCAAAGAACAGCAGGGCACCACGAGCGTAGAAGCTGCTAGTGTCCTTCTTGAGGTTGTAGAAGACACTTCCGATAATGAGGGCCATGATACTGTTTCCGATCAGTTGAGTCAGAGTCAGACTTGCATCGCCTTTGAGACGCAAGAAGCCACGCCAGACGCAAAGCTTGACCTGTTCATAGACGGAGATCGTATATGGGGACTTGATGCGTTGACTCTTTGCCTGTTGAGCTCGGCGGGCTTCGACAAACTTCTGGTAGCTTTCACCGCCGATGGGATAGGCCTGCTCATACTCATCAATCTCCTTCATGAGCTTGGCATATGCATCACTGTTCTTCCAAGCAGCGGCAAATTCGTCAGGGGTTCTTGGGACCAAGTTCTCGTATCCTCGCTTGACGATACGCTCGGCGGGACTGGTCAACGAGGTCAGGAAATCTGCTGTCGTCTGACGCTCTGGGCACTCGTATCCCATGGTGGTAAAGAACTCCTTGGCCTCATCCGTGCGACCGAAATAGATTTGTCGACCCTCGTAGAGAACGGCCACTTTGTCAAAAACCTGTAAGACCAGTGTTAGCATGTCGGGGTCCGCATCTGGACGAACAGCCAGGGAAGACTCACATCGTAGGCACTCTGAGACGCCTGGTAGATGGCGACGCAAGCCGCCGTACCAGCGAATTCCGTACTCAAGCGCAGAGTTTTGCAGAACTCCAGAGCGTTGGCACTGTCCAATCCTCGAGTACTGTTGTCCCAGCACTGAATGGGACTCTGGCTGAGGGTAGCCTCCGCGATACTGACACGTTTGCGCTCACCACCACTGACACCACGGACGAAATCGTTGCCAACTCTGGTGTTGATCGTATGCGACAATC
This sequence comes from Paecilomyces sp. PK2413, assembly GCA_023624055.1. Lineage (NCBI taxonomy): Eukaryota > Fungi > Ascomycota > Eurotiomycetes > Eurotiales > Thermoascaceae > Paecilomyces > Paecilomyces sp. PK2413. The sequence continues at coordinate 407,451 of JAMADQ010000003.1, forward strand.
CAAGCATTGCCATCATGACATCTCGCATGTGGTCCGCATACTGTCTGCGGGAGACACCAGGGAGACGGTTTCGCGGGGCACGTGCTAAGGCGGCAAAGGTGAGTGTATCTCCCACGCTGAGTTGGGGGAAATGGACATCTGTTTCGGCGGTATAGATGGCCTCGCCACGGAATTGACCGCGCATCTGCTTTGCAGAAATACCTGGAAGCCGGTTAACTTTGTGTTTCTTTTTCTTTCCTCTCGAATGGCTGGGAACTTACCTTGGTAGTTCATGTACGACGAATCATCCATGTAGATACCGTTCATCTCTCCTGCAATTGTCTTCAGGAAGGTGGAACATCCACTAGATAAGTGTTAATATGGTTGCTGCAGTAAAACAAGGGGCGATGGAGTCTTACCTTCCAGGTCTACCCAGAACGACCAACATCTCTCCGCTCTTAAGCAAGCCGTCAAAGTTGCGCAGGATCTGGATCTTTTGCTTGCCCGAACCGGCGACGTTCCGGACAAGCGATCCCAGCGCGAGGACTGAATTAGCCACATCCTTCTGATAATCGGTTGGACTGCCGTATCCATGCACGCTGAGGTTCTTGAAGGCCAAACCGGCCGTACGTCGTGGGTAGCGCTCCGGGTCGCGGGACTGGATCGCAAACAACGCCTTCATCCAATTCTTCGGTTTGAAGTTGGGACTATGAGGATTCAAAGTGGAATCCTCTGGCAGGTCCAGAAATGGGTTGGGAAGGTCCTCCTTGGTCGAGTAATGGGTCGACTCGCGGGTCAATCGCCGTGCCAACTGACTGACCTGCTGCTCGAGGCGCTCTTCCTGGTCCTCCTTCTCTTCCAACGCGGTGTCGTCAGTCGACACGCTGTTTGCGACCCCGGCATTTTCGTTGTTCTCCTCATCCCACGGACCAGCGCGACCCCCGCGCTCCGGGTTGATATTGGGGTTAAGCGTTCCCAGCAAAGACATGGTGCAGTCGAACGAAGGGGGAACACCCCTTGGTAGCTAGGAAAGAACACCAAGTGTCTCTCACCACTGAACGATGGACGACAGTGGACTGGGACGAGAGACAGGCACACTGGAATTATTATCGCAGTCGGTAAATTAATTTGCTGGACAGCATCGGAGGGCTGTCGCAGGGTATATATCCAGACAACGGGCGTTATCAATAGCACATGCGATGGCGCCGTGTTTCCGGCTCCGCGAATCGGGATGGCCGCAGCGTTAAACCTGGTCGATGGTGAGCAGCGGCGACATTTAGCTGCTTTAGATCGATTAGTTGCGCCAACGCGCCGGACAGGTGGGACGTCTGGAACAAAAAAAAGTCATGGACCAGGAAAAAGAGGCTAGGACGATAGCTCGAGGAGAGATGGGATGCTGCATCGGGCAGTTGTACCAGCTATTACCAAGGAGGCGCCAAGGGCGTGGCGGCTTTCGCGTCGGCCTCTTGCTTGTCCGGGGATGGTATGTAACTCCATAATTGGGTATTTGCACGCGCGGAATGCCCCGCCCGGGGAAAAAAAGTGTGTTTTTGCGATTCCTCGTTTCGCTCGTTTCGTGGTCGGATGCGCGAATCTCCGCCCTGCCCTGTTTTGTTACCGTATCGGATCCAGGAACGTCGCACATTCCGGGTGGGGCGCGTCCTCTCGGCGCCCTCGATGATGTGATCCCGAGCGCATAACAGGTGCGTTCTCCCCAATTCTTACCGCTGACTCAGCTATTCCGCGCACCCAGTACATAACTCGGCTGCCAGCCGTATGGGGCAATACCGAAAATACACGGAGCAGGGACCATGGGAATAATATCAGAAAGAACAAGCACTATCCATAGTTAGACGGTTGATCAATTGATCAACTGAGTAAACGAGCGAAACGAGTGGCCCTCCTAGCGCTGACGGGTTTCTAGATCTTCTAGATTGTCTTTCTACTCCGTACTTCTCGGCCCGTTTGATTCGTAGGCCATGATGCCAATACGTGCGCAATCGATCTCGGAACCGACCTTGCTCAGTGGTCCCAACTGATCTGCTGGCAGGCATCCTAGGCCTCCGTGTCTTCGTCCGTCCAATATAATAATACTACCGATAATGAGAATCCCATACGTAGACATGCAGTCTGGCGCGCCAGTTCTGCCCCGCGGCCGAAATTCGTCCGCTCTTCTCCTCCGTTTGATCATCCTGAAGACAAGCCAAGTAATTATTCCGTAGAGTAGTTATATACATAGGTGCCTAATCAATCTAATGGACTAATAGCGCTGCAATGAAACTGTTGATACAGCCATGGCCTATGACTAGTAGAGTCTAAGATGACCGTGGTCACCAGCCAACAGCATCCTCCCTAACGATAACAGCTCATCATCAACATTATATTTGAGACATCATGTACAGTTAGCCCCTGTACGATAACTACTCCAGGCTGAAGAGAACTCTAGATCTCCAGCGGAGTTAGGAGCTGAAACTCCTATTTCCCAGCCGTCAACAATCTAGTCTAACAAGTTGTGATAGCGATAATCTTCAGGAAGACAATCTTCCCGGCTCCCGAGGCCCCCACCGCCCCATAAGTACAAAATTGACGGACCTTTTTTCCCGATGATTCAGCAACTGAGGGAGGGGCCGTTTGCTCATTATTATTATTATTTTTCTTCTTGTGATCTCTTTTCCCGTTTCAATAGCTGCATCTCTTTTTTTTTCGAAGGATCTAGAGTCCGGTTGTGTGGAGATTAACTTGCTCATGACTCGGCTCCGCGTCCAATACCAATGTAGATATGAACCAGGATCGGTTCCGATCAGCTGTGCTTCAGGGAACCATATCCTGTCTTAATCCACGAACTACTCCGTACACTGAGTCGTTTTAGTGCGGGCCTTGCAGTGCGCATTACTCATTCTTCGTATCCTCCTTCTCAAAAGCTTGTCCGCCACGTTTTCCGCCCTCATCAGCTGTCACGAGGAGGCCACGGCATCCGGCTTGTTTTCGATCTTGCTCACAACTTCCGCCAAGGTGCCCGTTTGCCTGTTTCGGCATTCACCGACTTTTCGAGAAGCTTGTCACTGCGTGGCTCCTTGCATTGAATATGTACGTAGTCACAGGCTTACGGAGTAATGCATGCTATCAATTATTATGGAGATAGCAGGATTTTCCCGTCCAGACTATTGTAGAATTGCACTCGACATACATTCACAACTGTCTTTCATCTTTCTCGACCCCGCTTCCCACTGTCCCTCCGCGCTCTTTTATATCTCTTGCCCTCCTTCTTTCTTTTCTTTCTTCTATTTCTCTCCCTCAACTTGCCCTGTATATACCAATACATATTGGACTCTATACTTGTATATGTAAACTCCATTGATATTACAGAGTATTGTCATACAATATCGAATAGATTCAATCGTCTGGGAAGACCGGATTATGCAAACAGCCCTTTGCCATACAATACATCCTTCGAGAGTCGCCAAAGCCTCATATATCCTTGCCTGTTCATTTTCAAGTTCCCGACATGGGAAATCGGTAATATAATATATCAATACAGCCCTGCCCTTCGTACATATAGTGAAGACTATATCTTTTACACAAAACTATGCCATTATAAAAGTTTAGGTGTCCGATATTCTCATATTAAACCCCATATCCATGAGCGTTTCTTGAGAGCCGCATTATGGAACTCTTCACTCTTTTTTTCAACACCTCAGGCAACTCCAGACAATTTACGTCCTCGGTACAGGACAGAATATATAACTATCATCATAAAAGAGAATATTATACCCACTATTTATAAATTTTACACTTCAAGTGGTTTCTCGCTCCGCATTGCTACTGCCAAACATGGAGAGTGGCACAATCAAACCTCCATGTCTCCTGTTCATCTCTTACGCCTTTAGGTGATATGATTGATCATCAGGTATTAAGTAACTGTCATTATGTTTTATATTCCCGATACCAAACGGTGAACGACTCCCATATCTTCTCATTTATGTGAAGTGGATGTTCAGCAGGAAGCAACTGTGAACTCCGCACTCGTGGTATTCCTCAGAGATCTTGCTTGCCTCGTTCATAATAGAGACACGGAATTTGTGTTATGGCATATCAAAACTATAACATATGATATCCCTTCTGCATATGCACTTGAAAGTAGTCCAAATTGGGCTGAACCGATCTATGAATCTGAGGACCTCTGTTGCTCAAGACATTCGCACATTTTGATTTGAAGAGGTTTTATTCCAATACCTCTCGTGATAGATCCTCAAACAAGGATCCCACATCTCATGTCTCTACTGTCAGAGGACGGTTGGAAGATCCAAAGACGGAACATCCTAAAGTTAATACAAGTGTACGAGACAGGGGAGTTAGCAGCATTTACTATGAGCATGGCCGTCTGGATTCGTAACGGCGAAGTATTTATATCTGCTAACACAAAATCACTCATAAATATCATGTCAACGCCATCATCCTGGATCCTAAGAGAATTACAAAGGATCATTTATTCCCTCACACATATAAATTAATTATGATCATTATTTTTATTCTCTTAAATGCTATGACAATTCAAGGCAAACCCGTCCCGCCCTACTGAATCACAGGCAATAGCCCCGCTCATCGTCGTGTTCTTCTCAACGCGTGAGGCGGTGCATCGGAGCCACCAGATTGTTGAGAAGCTTTGCGAAAACACGTCTATCGAGATAGACATCCTTATCGACAGCAAGGAAAAAACCGGGTCCCAAACCGCTTATGGGCTGTGACATAATTCTTGCAACGCCAGGATCGTTCGTCAACCACCTTTTGGGTGGAGATATCTCAACTGGCAGACTTCAGAGAATCATACTCGACGAGGCAATCGACACATTCATAAGCTCTGAACAACGTCGACAAGTGTCCATCATTCTGGACATAGAGGGGCGCCAACGGCCACTAGAAACCGCCGGTGCTTCTCTTATGTGTCTGATGATGCTTTGCGCAGACTATCTTACCGTCGTCGATTACTTCATGTGCGAACAAAGAGTCCGATATGCCGTTTGTACTGAGGGGCAAAGTCGCGTTATGGATTTCAATCAAAGGCTCCTTTTCAGACAATCTGCGGCTGCCACAGCATCTTATACCATAGCCTATTAATACACATTAGGACTTGGCAAATATTTACATAGAATTGATCATATTCGATGTTGGCAAAGTCATACCGAACATGTTTTTTTTTTTTTTTTTTTTTTTTTTTTTTTTTTTTTTTCTTTTTTTGTTTGGTGTACTATTTTCGAAGAATCTATCAGAAATATTGGAATTCTGATGTTTATCCAATGATAAAACGATTGTTTTCAGGGCCTGCCAGAAATATTCAGAATACGTGGATCCCATATCACAGGACTTTTTATAGCTACTTTCAAAGAGGCGATCTTTAACGCGCAAACGAACAGGCACCTAAAGAACAGCGAAAAGGGCGGATTTAGTGCTATTATCGAGGTCAAACCAGAATTAAGAGGAATGACAAGCATGCGTGTCCGCATGCAGGAGAGTGCTCAGATGGCGGGCTGGATCGTGAATGGTCACGACGATTTTCTGGAAAACCGCGGGGCCTGTGAGCAATCTCAGGATGCAGGACCTCGATTTATCTTTCAATTGGGTACATGGGCTGCAGGGACTGGATGTAAGTTGGTGTGCTTGTCTTCTCCCTTCTATATCCGTGCTGACATGTTACAGCCTGCAGGTAATGATAGTTCTTCAACTTCAACATTGCTGGTGGACAATATTAACAGACGTATATCGAAGAAAAGCATCATTGGATCTTTTGATATCGAGAATAATATCTTCGGAGTTGGCTATATATTTCAAGGCCGACGCCCGGTTTTGGCGCGTTTACAATCGATTTCGATGACTGGAGCATCCCCCACCTCCACGAGCTCTGGATTCAGGTGTCTGGATTTCAGGCCTACCTGCGTGGTGCTCTGGACGCGTATGGACACGGCATCTCGGGTTGAATCTCCCAGCGGGCGTTATCCCGGTTTTCAACTGTCCTCCCCTGGGTACGGGAGTACCAAACTGCCCCCCTCTAATATGGGGGCTTGACAGCTGTTTTCGAATCTCTGGAGGACGGTGGTGACTTTTAGGCCCTGTATCTGGATCGAATCGAACTCTTTTTGTGCCCTTCTGACGGCCAAAGACCTTGCCCTTCTGAAGCCAGAGGATAACACAGCTCCAATAGTTCTTCCGAAATCTGACACTCGTCGAGTGGTGCAGGCCTGACTATGGTTTCGCTTTGTGCACATCGGCGTCCTGGCAGAGAACGCGCGCAAACTTGTCTCTCAAATGCAGTCAAAGAAGCTAGCGAAGATATATGGATTTCCAAAGTCAGCAATCGTGTTTCGACAAGAGGCCTACCTGTGTCAGTATGTGGAAAAGCATTCCCTTTTCTTATTCTTCTTCAACGTATGCTTGTAATTATGACCATCGGTAGAAAAAGGAGCTTGTTATATGTCGCACTTAAGTGTTCATTATACGCGAAGATAACACAGAACTATCTCATATTAACCTCTGGAACGGAAAGTGTCATTATACATAGGGTGGTAAGGTAAGATGTCACGCGAGCTGTTCAGCCTTGACGAGATTCCATCTCGTCCCCCACGTACTCCTCGTGAACCGTCACGCTTTTCTTTTCTTTCAAATGGACAAACCCATTCTCAAATGACCCTCAAGCGCGAGAATAGCGACGCGTACTCACAATGTCCGAGGAAACGTACACGGCGAGGTCAAGTTGCTCACGTACCTATACACGCCACGAATTCCACCTACGCTGGAGTCTATGGGTACACCAGTGCTCTGAGAATCATACGTCGATCCCGCGACGTCATCGTCGAGCTGCCAGAACCTGCACTGATTTTGAATGCACGTTTCGAATTCGTGGAACCACAGTCACCAGCTACGGTCCGGATCCGCCGCCTACATGGCATTATCGAGCATGCTACGAAGGTCGAAATTACATATATGTACCACAAACTATATACCTGTTTCTCAGAGGGCTGGTTGCACGCATATTTCATCTTTTGATAATAGTGATCTCGCTATTCAATTCATTTTTCGATCTTCTCGCGTCCGGCTCATTATTTCTACTTACCTTTTCATTTATATGCGGTTTGTTTACACTACTTGCGGTTTTTAGCACTTTTGTTTTTATAACCTCCTTTAGCTATAGCTGTTATTATGGGCCCTTTACCAATAAAAACTAATACAGTTGATGAAGCAATTAGCAAATACTTTTGGAAAACCCAAAATCATTTTGGTTACCTGGGCCTGCCTATGACTTTCAGACACGGAAATCATTGAAATACCGTTATTTGCTCAGTCGAAAACAGAGCTTTGCGCTGCTTCTTCATATCTATGATCAAATATATGTCGCTAGATTGTAAGTGCTATACTTTATTTATGAATGATTATTTTTAAGCCAATAACAATAAGGTGCGCAGAACGATCCGTATCCTGCCGAGGAAGGGGAGGCGGTTCCTGGTCTTTTGGCCAGACTACGTGAGGTTAGACTGCTGTTGAGAGTGATGAGAATCAATTTTCAGACGACGATGAGACATTCAACTGAAAAAGAAAGGCTAGTGCTATGGGAAAATGATCCCTATCGAAGATTCCAGATTAATACCTACACCAAGCTCTCGAGAGAACTATCATTTCTTTCAAGACTGGCGTGGCACCGACCAGTACTACCGCCACTCGCAAAAAGCCTGCAAGGATGCAACTGAAGGGTTCAAAGGAACTGCGACGAGAATGGAGTTCTCGGATGCCCACTGGTTGGTCGACAAGTGGCGGACTCTGGACAACTTTACATTGCCCCTCGCTTAACAATGGGCGCTTTTCGAACACAGGCTCCTCAAACAATGGAACTCTGTCGTGAAATGGAGTTTTCTGACCAGATGTTAGACGATATGCCGAGGAAATTGATGTGCCCGAAATTTACATTCGTTATTTTTTATTATATGCAGCTCATACTATAGAACACTCTGACTTGCGACAAGAGCACAGCAAGCCGATTCTATCAGGATAAGAACGGTTCAAATATCATAGAACATTACGTAATGTGAAAGGTCAACAGTCTCTGGTGCCATACTTTCAAGGGCCTAGAGACATCTCTGCGAATGAACCGGATTGCAGATATCGGGGTACAGACGAAACGAATGTCAGCCTTAAAAGATGCAGTGTTCTGGGCAAAGAAGCTCAAGAAACCTACCAAATAGTATCCGACTCCTGCGCGGAATTCTTGCCTATCGTATTAAACTATAAAACACTTTTTATTTCCTATCCTTAGCTATATTGGTTCAGAAATGTCTGTTTCCCGATTTGAACACATCTCGGTGCACTCAATTCTCACAGACGTCTTTTTCAATCTAGTTATATTTGCTTCCAAGAGGTCCGTTACTGCGGTCAGACCTCGCGCGCCCTAACGATGACTGATGGGACACACGTGAAGAAGAATGTTTCGAAGGCAGATTGCTTAAATCTAGAACTGACAAATCCCGTAAGCCCGTTTGCCTTCGGATTCCACTACGGTGAGTATCTACCCAGTATGTGTTGGGATGGTGCTGAATATATGCAGGTCCCATTCCTTGCGCGAACCCGATCTGGTCACACCCATCTATCAAGAATGAACATGCACCCATTACCCCTGCGATAAAAGCTAGTATGTATTCGCCTACATATCCTGAACATATGCTAATCAGTCTAAGCGTTCCTAACCCGGGCACTGGTGTATCTGGAGTCAACAGCCTAGTGTAAGTTTTCCTTACTCTTTACATATCCAGAGCACATACTGGACGTTGATCAGATGCGATATTGCAGTGAACGGTGACCAGTGCTGTGGGGTCAAAGTCTCGTTCCAGATAGCAGTAAGTACCTGTTGTATATATAATGTGCATATGTCAACGTTAATAGCTGCGCCGCCATTTCCGCGACGCGCACTGGGGGGCTACTAAATTAGCTACAGCCATGCGTATACAAGGCATACACTGACGTTGATAATGGAAAGCCCCGACCACCGCAATACAACACAGGCAGAGGTAATCGCAAGAGAGAATTAAGTGATAAATATCATATCCTCTAACTATATGCCGATATGCAAGGCCAATCCCTCACCGAATCCATCTTATGGACGGTAAACAGGTTCCCATACCAGCCGCAATGGACACTTATATGTATCTACAACGATACTACGGCTTTATATTAGACTTGACTTGGTTGAGAGTATCATGATGATACTGAAAGAGAAGAATTCATAATGTCAGATTCCTGTAAATACAGTTTTCTGGCACTCTTTCCGTCAAATACACCTATGGAAAGGTCTGACTATAATAAAAGCACTCCCCATGTCTCAATTACTGTGCCTCTGTACTAGATACTCATATCAATTCCTCACTCAAGATATATGTTGAACTCCATAGATTGTCAGAAGGCCACTATGATGCTGATAGAGTTTATCGTAGACTAGTTGTGTTTTTAGGATGGCAACAAGCCCATACGTTACGGCACATTGGCAGACACAGTACATTTTTTGACGGTGTCCATAGATGTTATCAGGATTTATTCCAGATAGATGTTTTATCTGCCTGCTCTTCCATGATATTGATAGGTAAGTTTCAACGCAGTAGCAACTATAATGACTATGATGCCAGCAAGACACTGATAGTACCATAGAACAAACGTTGTCCGGGAGAAGTTACTGCATCTCATTCTTGCAGTATCGAGGGAATCAATTTATCATAAAACGCTCATTGTATAGTTGTAAAATGGGTAGAAATATGTGCTGCAGCCATAAGAATCGCGACTTGACTTCTGATAGTCCCTTTCCGATAAAGATAACTATTCAAATTCGACTAATGGTACAATACATGCTTTGTCGATGTCCTCATCTATAGTGGCGTGTGAATTTACAACTTCAGTAATGTACATACAATGAAGAATTATTTAGCTTGACAACCCGCACTGCCTTTTCGGCCGTTCTAACAACCGCTGGATATCCGTCTCTTCAGAATGATACCTCTCCAAGTATAAGCAGATCGCCTGACATTCCACTCGAGCTCGTCGCGCAATCCACCAAAGAGATTCACACATGGGTCCATACCAAAGTGCCATAATTAATAACGCGCGTGGGTCCTTAGCATGTAGCAAAGACTTAAAGGCCGGGTCCATGGAGTCCAGGAATTTGAGGTACCTGATCATGGACGATTGGGTGCATGGCACATCCAAAAGCCGAGCCACCATGGAGATAGGCGAGTAATACGCGTTCTGATGTAATGGCAGTGATCCGTCCAAGTAAAATAAGTGGACGAACTCCGGAGGGATATGTTCTATCTCACAAGGTGATGAGTCCATCATCAGTAGTCGATAGTCGGATGTCATTTTACTGAAAATACTATCCTTGCGTATTGGATTTGTCGCTTTCCAGACTGCGTATTTCCCCTTAGTAAAAGAGAGCCAATCCAGATCGGACGGATCAGAGGGCTTAAGCGGCCATGCTTCCTCTGGGCTTGATGCTTCAGTGGAAGAGAAATTGAGCAGGCTCAGCAAAGCAGCAGCAGCCCAGAGGGGATCGCGGTCCTGTGGACTGATCGGAGTTGACAGTTTTTTATTGAGCAATGCAGCAGATCGTGACCAGTGATAGGCCTCCGTGAGGGATCGCCTTGTATTTTCTTGTGACATGGATAAGTGACGATCATGCGCGGCTGTGACGGCTAAAATTGCATGCATCAAGAACGGGTGCTGGATAATAATCAGCCGAAAATTAGAATAAAAAGATAAGAAATGAGGGCCGGTAGTCTCACTTCTACCGCAAGCTGTATCACACTATCCTGATAAACTTCTAGATTGTTCGTGGTTGCAAAGGTAAACACGGTACGTTGCCTGAACTTATCCAGGCGAGAAATACTCTCCAAGTCCAGATTGAAAGAGGTACTATCGTTTCCAATAGAAACCACTGGACGAAGTGGCGATAGATCGGGCTTTACGTTAAAAACGATTTGGCCATAATTATTCTCCGGAGAGACACTGCCAGGTCTTTCCTGCGATGCTACCTGCAAGTCCGGGACGTTGGACACATTATAATTGCAGGTCACGCCGAAGAGTAGACATTTCTGGCAATTGGGCTTGCCTTCGTCACACTTTGATATTCGGCCATTAGCATAAGCCTATCCCCACCAGATCACTTAGGCGCTTACTTTAACTCGACGGAGCTTGCAGTTGCGACAGCCCCGTCGTGATTTGGTATGAGCACGGCGTCTGCGGTGAGGATGTTCTCCCGCGCCCGGCAGTTGTGATGGCATCTTGTTTCACATTTCTTGCTATTCTCAAAGATGGAATACGAAAGCAGGAATAGCTTCTTCGTTCATCAGAGTAGTAATTGCCTTGTGGGTCCGCTGCTTAACTCCGCTCCGATGCCTAGCCCCGATTGGCTGCCGGCAAAAGACACGCTAACCCGCACTCGTATTTGAGATTTGGGACTATATCTTGGGTTTCTTCAGTTGACACAGCGAGAAACTGGAGAAAGCTGGATAATGTTGTAGAATCACTATTCATGCAATGAAACGGGGTTAGTGATTTTATATCCGTGAGGATATGATGCTGGAGGCTGGCTACCAGGCATATAAATACTTGTCTGGTAGCCAGCAGAAGAGCTCGAGGATCACGCAGTGCAACAGGTACTCAGCACAGTTCAATATCCTCCAATCCATAACATAGTCATCGTCCATATCCAACTTAGATAACCAAATTCACCATGCGCATCTTCATTACCGGTGCTGCTGGCTTCATCGGCCAGGCTGTTGTGAACGAGCTCCTTCAAGCCGGTCACACCATCGTCGGTCTTGCCCGTTCCGAAGAATCAGTCAAATGGCTTGAAAGCAAAGGCATCGAAGTGATCCATGGCTCAATCGAAGATACTGAACTCCTCAAGCGCGCAGCCTCCCAGTCAGATGGCGTCATCCACTTGGCCTTCGACCATGAATTCAACAAATTCGCAGAGAACGTCAAGGTCAATAATAAGGCCATTCAAGCTCTTGGTGCTGCCCTTGCCGGGACCAACCGTCCATTGGTGCTAGCCTCGGGCACAGTGATGCTTCAGAGTATCCCTATCGCCACGGAAGATTCAAAGCCTGACATGAGCAACCCGATCAATATCCGCGGCGCTGCTGAAGAGGCGGTCTTGAGCCTTGCGAGCCAGGGCGTGCGCGGATTAGTCGTCCGTCTTCCACCTACAGTGCATGGCGACGGTGACCACGGGCTTATATATATCATCGGCCAAGCTGCGCGCACAAAGGGTCAATCAGCCTATGTGGGGGATGGGCACAATCGCTGGCCCGCTGGCCATCGCTCTGATGCAGCTCGTCTGTTCCGCCTGGCTTTTGAAAAGGGTACTGCTGGTTCAATATACCATGCAGTTGGCGAGGAAGGAGTTCTTATGAAGGACATCGCTGAGGCGCTTGGTGAATCGTTGGGTTTGCCGACGGTTTCGAAGACGCCCGAGGAAGCTTCTGAGCATTTCGGTGGTTTTATGGCGCATGTCGTTAGCGTGGATAATCCGTCTTCGAGCAAGAAGACCCAGGAGCAGCTTGGATGGACGCCGTCTGGGCGGACCCTTCTTGAGGATATCAAGGCGGGAGTGTATACCAATTGACAATTAAGGCGGTTAAGACTGCTTGGGGCTCTGTGGATGTTCTTAGTTAACCAAAGTGGAAAGATACACATAATCCAAGCAGTCACAGATTTAATTTATAGATTCAGTGTTACTGTTATGTGACCTGCGAGACCGGCATATATACTAGCCTAGTGGCTCTGAAATGTAACTACAATAAACAGCTTGCCTATGTTCGAAATAACTGAGGTCTAACTGACGGCCACACGTGCGATCTTAAAAGCTTTAGATTGCTCGTTCACTTCCCTATAGGACCAGACTTTCCTCAGTTCCAAACGGCTGCCTGGCATGAGCTCAACCTGTTCTCAGGTTCGTAATCATACATTTTCCACCTCTTGAATACTTAAATTCTTCTCCATACCCTTGTCGGTGTTCTCCGTATCCAATGCAAAGACATGAGTCCTCCACCTTCTCACGGGCACTTTCTCCATGAAGAGCCGGTCGATGTCCGTGTTGCTACGACCGGCAGTCTCGCCAACACAGAACCAGACGTATGTGAGTGTGAAAAGTGTTGTGCTTGCGTAGACGAAGCCTAGCATCGGTCCCAAATTCGCTGTGTAATAAAGGTAGGGACTGACGAAGACCATGAGCCATACTGTAAAAAAGAACACGCCGATAGCACATGCAGTAATCTTGTTCCGATTCCGCCCAACAGCCATTTCAGATGCAATGGTGTAGGATAGCGTTCCAATAGAAAAGTTGAAGCACACGATATTGATGTACGCGAAGACAACAATTGCGATTCCGACGCCCTTAGAGAAGGGACCCCCTCGATGAGTTGTACCTAGGCCGCCGACTGCTAGCATAGAAACAAACATCCCACAGGTGCATACCAGAAGGTTTTCACGGCGTCGAATCTTGTTTCCCACCAGAACGGCTATGGCCACTGTGATGATTTGAATTACATCGATGATTGTGTTGATGGTGAATGGCTGCCCAGCTCCAATCGATTGGGCAAAAATCACACCGTACGTGTACCAGAACTGTATCCCATTGATTTGTTGGGCAAACATCGCCCCGCATGAGTATAAAAGTTTGCGCCGTTCGATCGGATCTGTGAAGAGAGATGCCCAAGTCGAGTCCACGGCAATCTCCCGCTCCATTTCAATCTGGCGTTGTATGATCGCAAGATCTGATGCGGGCTCGTAATTCGGCACACCATGATTAATGCGACGAAGGGACCTGTCCGCTTCGCCATGGCGACCCTTGAATGCATACCAGACAGGGCTTTCTGGAATAAACGGAAGACAAACGAGCATCGTGGCGGGGAGTACTATCAACAGCCCCATTGGGATATGGTAAGATGCTGCGTTGCTAATGCTCTCCGTGCCCTGATCGATACATGCCACCACAAGTTGAGAGCATGATTGCATAAATTGGAACATCATAAGCGCGGGGCCACGAAGCTGGGAGGGCGCCACTTCACTGATATAGATCAGGCAGGTGGCAGTGTATTGTCCGATTCCCAATCCAATAAGCACTCTCCCAACACAGAAGACGGAATACATGCCGAATGAACAGATTTGCACAATGGCTCCTGCGATGATACAAAACGAAGCCAACATAAAGACTGCCTTGCGACCCCATTTCTCATTGACCGGAGCGGTAGAAAGCGCACCCAGGAGTTCGCCGACATAGATAAGCGATGCTGTGACAGAGATGAATGAAGTACCGAGGGCATATGATCCATCCGGTTGCTTCGTCCCATAGTCATGTACAAAAGCATTCATGCCCTGGATACCTGTATAGTAGATGGTATCGTATCCATAGCAGAGCGCGCCAATAGTTGACACGAGGCAATAGAAAATGGCATGCTTATGATGCCTCAAGTTCAAGTCAATGTTGAGGAGGGCCATTAGTCTCTCAGAAAGGAAACCACTAAGTGTCAAAGCAAAGAATTGTGATTTTGAGAATACAGTCTCTGGGCTGAGAGTGCCTTTTAACGCCCTGGTGCGATGCTTACATTCGCCGACCCCATGGGGTCAGTGGGTCTTGTCTCCAGGAAGAGAAAACGCGAATAAGAAAATAGCGAGGATCCTTGGACCGAATCGGAGTCTTTCCTGTAAGTTTAGCATATGTATCTACAGCAGGACCGGGGAAATCTTTTTACGGATGATCCGACGGGGAACATTCCGATCAACATGTATGTCAAGGCGGAAGCCTCCCCGTTCTCTTTTCAATCCCCTCTACTCCGTAGATACTCGCCGGTAGCCCCTGTTCATACACAGATAGTCGACACAGCTTCCTGGCCCGATTATGTTGGCAAGTCAATCAAATAGACAGGTACGTCGTCCCCGGCCCAAAGCTTATTTGGCATGCGACACATGTAGGCGACGCAAATCACGATGTGATGGCCTTCGGCCAGCTTGCTCCCATTGTCTGGATTCTGGAGCCACTTGCCACTATCGCAGCTTGCCCACAAATTTTGAATTGTAGGTTGCAAGAACTTCTCTTTTCCCCGCCGGCAATCGATACATGAGACTAACATAACGCCAGGGATGCTTCCGTGCTGTCTCGCCTCGCAAGTGTGGAGGCGCGCATCGAGACCTTAGAAAATCAGGTACCAGCGCGGCTGTCGCAGGTGTCGACTAACCCACTAGATGATGTCGGCGACGTAGGATCTCCGCTGCCAGAGTTCCACCATGGTGCCAACCACAAGATTCTTCAATACTGGTCTCGGCTGCGAGTTCAGATGACAGTTCCTGGCATTCATGTACTTTCATATATCAAGAATGCAGAGGCTGCCGATATGCGTAGCAGCCCATCAGGGAAAGCAGAACAGCAAATAGCCTCGATTCCACTCAGCCTTGTCAAACAAGCCTTGCAGACATTGGACGATCAGCTCCATAAACTTCCAATCGCGTTGGAGATGCTTTTGACAACCTGCCGTCTCTACCAGGATAAGGAGCCTTCAATTGGACTGGCTTTGGCTCGCAGGGTATCAAACGATGAAGAGCTAGACTTTCGAATCGATAGTCTCCCCACCAACGAACTTCTACTGTGTGTGATAGCTTTGAAAGTCCTTTCTAATGGTTCGGTGTGCACAACGCCCTACGTGTCAGAAACGGCAGACATATGCTTTTCACGGGCCTTAGATAGGATGTGGAATATTTTCCTATCAGATGATGAGGAGGCAATGGAGTTGTTGCTTACCTTGGCCATTATCCACGTGGATCTTTTTCACCAGCCATTACACGCGCTAGGGCTTCTCAGAATAATGGATCATATTATGGAAAGACTGAGAAATGCAAACGAACGGTAAATCCCATATCAAGATGATGCTTGCTATGCTACTAACATCATATAACAGGACAAATTATTCGTTTCCTTTCCATGAACTCTACTACGTGCTACAGAGGCAAGAACATTCGTCTTCCGTCTCCACTACATTTAAAAAGTTTTGCTCAATTTATTTACCAATGCTTATTTTTCTCTCCTAAGCAGTGATATACTCTCGGAATTAGATGGAATCCCAATGCGTCGAACGCCCGCCGTACGTTTTTGCAACAAAGAAAACCTCGACAGGGATTCGATGGGCCCTCCACCACAATCTGCCGGTCCGGATGAGCCTAACATTCGCCTTGAACAAGAACGTAATCTCGACAAAACAAACGGAAGTATGATAATTCATTCATCAGAACACTATTTTTACTGGAACCTCTGGCTCCGCGCTCGCCTGAATCGAATTATTTCAGAGATGTACACCACCGATCAAGCATACTGCAAACCTGAAAATGTTGCTTCTATCATCAAAGGAACTTCATCAGATCTTGAATTTTGGTATAGGTCTCTTCCAATGGACGTACAATTTATCCGTGATGTGAAATCATTCGAGGTTTTGCGGCCAAGAATGCCGACTCGCTTGAAGGAAATATCGCTCAGGTATTATTCATGCCTTCTTGCGCTTAATAGGCCTGTGCTTTATTGGGTACTCTATGAGGACCTTGAAAATTCAACACCATCTTGCGCACCCGTACATTCAGAACAGCTGCTTGAACAATGGATATTTGTCTCTTGTCGTGAATGCATTGAGAGCGCGAAGCTCATCATTCTCACACTTTCTTGGTCTCTTCAATGTGAAAGAACGAGGTTGACCTGGTGTGAGACACAGCTCTTGGTCGGCTCCTTCGCAGTTCTTCTTTCCGTTCAGACAGCGACCTCATTCTCTGAGGCGTTTCGGAATACACTTGAAATAAGCCAACTACTGAACACTGTTTTGGAGTTGTTGTCTGCTTTTGGCACAGTGTCTCTCGGAGGCCAACAGACACTGGAGATGTTGTCGAATATGAAGCGAAACTTCGAAGCATCCTCGCCATTAGCTACGTGACGTGATCATATATAATTCACCTTAAATGGGTACCACGTTCCTAGTCCATTGTTTACTTCAGGCTGTTTAATCCTTCCGAACCAGTACCAACCATACTCTTTGCCAGAGTCTCTTATCAATTCCTCTTCCCCGTATGTCGAGTAATCATTACTAGCTACCTCGGATGGTAGATAGTCCAGTGAATCTCAGTATATTCCCAACGAAACCAAGAAAATTCCCTTACATCATGTGGATCTACATTAGCTACCGCATGAACTGAACCATTGTACCGGTTTGAGGAGAAAACTAAAGTAGATAGGATTACGGACCTTCCCCACATTTATGTAGTTGGTGGATATCCGTGCATTTGGGTCTAAAACCGGAAGAACCCCCGTCGGAGTGTGCCCCGACTAAATGATTCTGACATCCCGCCGTTGGTACAGTAGCATCCAATTGCCCGAATGGAGCACTAAATAATAGTGACAAGTTGGATTCGAGGCTTCGAAACCCTGCGCTCTAAAAGTATGCGGAAGTTCCCTAAGCTCCCTGCACAAGGTGTGGCGGGCATCCCACCAACAGCCTACATGCGACTATTTAATTCTTTACCTTCCCATTACCGGTGCTTTCCCTCAAAATCGACTTCTTCGTTTGCATTTGAACCACCATGTCTTATATTGTTGGACTGAACAGTGGCTCCTCGTTTGATGGAGTTGACGCCGTTCTGTGCAAAATCGACATTGCTGAGGATGGCCACCCAACTCGACCTGAATTCATCTCTGCCTTGACAGTGAGCTGGCCGATAGAAATGCAGCCAATGATCATGAAGGCCTTCGAAAACGAACTACCGCTGTTTGAAATGACCCGCGTCAACTACGCGGCAGGTGCTGTGTATGCTGAAGCAACAAACGCCCTTCTTGCTCAGGCTGGGTTGGCACCTGAGGATGTTGACGTCGTTGGCTATGACGGACAGACTATTTATCAAGAACCACCTGATCGTCACTTGATTGCGGAGTACAGTCGCAGTGGGAATAACAGTTTGGTGGACCGGTGGTTGAAGGGCGGATATCCATGCGGCTTTTTCGTGGTGGAATCCGGGGTGGTCGCTGCCTTGACCAACATCACCACTGTTACTCAATTCCGACCTGTCGACCATGCTCTCTGCGGCTCTGGTGCTCCATTAATGCAGTACCTCGACTTTGTCTCTTTCCGCAACCATGGACCGACCGTGACATTGAATATCGGCGGCATCGCAAACCTGCAGCTAGCCAACGCCGACCGCAACAAGATGATGGCATTTGATACCGGCCCTGGCAATGTGATGCTGGACCATGTCGTGAAGGCGCGGACAAACATGGAGTACGACCGAAATGGCGAGTTGGCAGCCAAGGGCCAGGTTATTGAGCCTCTCCTAGCGGAGCTACAGAGCCATTCATTCTTCGAGCGCAAGCCTCCCAGATCCGCCTGGCGACTCGACTTTGGCTCGAACTATGCGGACGATATTTTGAAGCGGTTTGAATCGTCATCGACCGAAGACCTCTTGGCTACTCTCACCATGTTTACGGCTACCTCGATCGAACGAGCTTTGGTTGACTTCATTCTCCCCAACACGAAAGTAACGGAAGTTGTGGCCAGTGGAGGCGGTACGAGAAATACAGCTCTCCTCAAGTGTATTTCACAGCGCCTGGCAAATCACGGGCTCAAAGTTTGTACAAGTGATGAGTATGGGCTGCCAGCCGCGTATAAGGAAGCTATCAAATTTGCGACTCTCGGGTTCGCGGCCAAAAGGGGCCTGGCGAACAACATTCCCGCGGCCAGCGGGGCTTCGTCATTTGCTGTCCTTGGTAAATTGACCATGGCACCTCGCCTAGCCAAGAACACGGATTAGTGCCTGTTGTATATTGCTTTGCCGGCTTCAGGGTGGTTAGAGAGACATCGTAAGCCTGGAGAAGTCGATGATTCTCGAGCAAAGGAGAACAAGCGAAGAAACCATCTCTGAAAACTCGAGGACTAGGCATCCGAAACCAGAAAATAAATGCAAGGTCTGAGTTGTAACATACGAAGTAGCACATAGAAATATCGAAGCAACAATGTATCTAAGATCCACCTTCTATCCCTCTTCTCAGACCTACTGCAAGCGAACCCACGACTTTAACTCTTAGCGAAGGTCACATCAATTATATTCTGTCAAATAATTGGCGTCCAAACATCGAACAGACAGTGCACTTTTCTAGAACAATCAAATTACTCTTCGATTTATTACACAGTGTAGTTTAGTATATGATAATTCGCTTATAGTTATGTTATGTCTTAGATTAACCAATCAGAATCTTGCAACAATACCTTGCTAAAGCCAGAGCTTTTTGTCTAGTTTTGCCCTAAGCTTAAGTAGAGCTTAAGCATTATCATTCTATCCATCCGCATCCTGAAGCTCATCGACTCTACACTGAGACTTTCGAAGTTCTCCCGCAACAGTGGGTGTTTAAATAATATTAACTTTGATGTTTGTAGAGGGAGCTCAGGGGGGTAATAATCCGGTCAGCAGGGAATTACGTTAACTAGTTAACCATGAAGCATAGGACTCGAATTCAGTCAGTATCAAGAATGACTATACGATGTGATTCAAATTAGCTCGCATAAGGCGGCCATTATTGGATATTATTTAAGATTCTTCCTCTTCTTCCTCTTCTTCCTCATCGTCATCTATAGGCTCAACCACAAGGTTTCCTCCCCGACCGATACGCTCGCGGACAGATCCACCTGCTTCAACTTCAAAAACAGTCCGAGGCATGGGAGATACTAATCGGAAGGGATACTTGTGTTCGAAACCATCGGGCTCTGGTGTCTTCTCGACGCCGCCTGCCTCCTGAGCCGTCTGAAGAACATCGTAACATTCCACAAAAGCGTACAGCTCTTCAATGTCCGCATCCGCCGTAAATTTACGGATGACTCTTTCACCGGACGGTAGCCGGACGCTTACACGTACAGCATCCTTGACGTCAGGACCAGGCTCAGCCGGTAGGGACTGTGCACGCCACTTCTTCCACTGTTCCCGATCCCGCTCCAATTTCGCTTCCGCAGCCTTCCTTGCAGCAGCTTCCTGTTCTTCGCGCTGTCGAGCCGCTTCAGCTTCGCGGCGCTGTCGTGCTCGTTCTCGATCCTGAGCGAGAGAGCGTTCGTATGCAGAATCCTGCTGCTCTCGAAGGCTACGCGAGGCCTGTTGTTCCGCGCGCGTCGCGCGAACCCTGTCTAGAGGCTCGCGGTGCTGTGTTGTGGCTGTTCTCAGTTTTTCAACGAATTCTGACGGGGTCGTGTTTCCCGCTATCCTGGTGATAACCGACATCGCCGTCGAAGAGACGTTAGGAGTATGTACTATGACAGAAGCAAACGGAAATTTCGTGCAACGCAAGGAGTTGGCCACTTGATAAGCCTCTGAGTCGAGCACGTTCCCGCCCCAAATCAATAAGTTGTTGGAAGGGTCATTGAGGTAATCGGTCACCTCCCGAGAGAGGAGAGTCTCGCGGACCCAAGTTGTGGTATCATCATGCTCCGGTGAAAGAAGGACAACCAGCAGGTATTTGAGATCGCGGTGGGCCTTCTCAAGAGCCATATTATACCCATTTTCGAGGAACGGGAGGGAGTGAGAGCCGTATTCTTCCTCAAATTCTCGGATGAACCTGGCTGCCGTATCCTTGGGGCCGAGAGGTCTGCGTCCACTGGTATCTCGCCTTACACCTTGAAGTGCTGGGTTTGCGGTAACATTGAGGAAACGGGGCAGGAACGGGAATAGAGCTCCAAATAAGCGGAAGGAGCTGCAAAGTAGGCGGTAGAGAAGGTTAAACGGTGTGAAGAAGAGGGCCAGTAGAAATGGAGGACGATATGGCGGTTGATCTTCCGGCTGGGTCAGGATTCGAGGAGCAGGTTCGACAGCGCGCGAAAACGGAGAAGGACGTCGAGTGATGTCTTCCATCATTAAATTCTGTGCCTGGCGGGTTGCTCGAGGCGGGGACGGGGTGTGGAGAGCAGCGCGAGCTTCCTCCACGGGGTCTGGACCCTCCCCGTCGAAGAACTTCGAGATGGCAATCTACGAGCATGTCAGTAATCAGACGTACGCAGATCAATATGGGTACAAAGGTAATTATGCCATGCACATACTTGGACATTCCATTGCGAACGACGCAGAAGTGGTATGGCTGCGGAGGGCTCCTGACCCGTCACCGTAGTGTAGGTCTGCAGAGCCTCTTGCTCGCTCGGAGACAGCTCCGCAATGTCTATTTCATCTGCAGACATGGTGCAACTGGGGAGCTTCCATGTATATATCTGATGTCCTTGATATCCTTCCGGGCAGCAATGCGCAAACAGCTAGCCGGCCAGCTCCATGAGCCGGAGGTAATGGCACCTCACCAGCAGCGACGGTAGCAGAAGATGCGATGCACAATTAGACTCGTCAAGCAGGTCTGGATGCAACTGCAACTCGAACGGCAGCGTTAGTACTTCTTCACTGGATGCGTCCCAGCGTCAGCAAGCAGAGGGCGAAAATGAGCGTGGTGATGAGAGATTGGAAAGTGGCCGTCGGACCTGTCGAGCTGTCCCGAAGCAGCTCCGTCATCGCGGTACCTCCGATGCCGCCCAAATTGTAAGGGAACCCAAGTACCGCAGCTGTCGCCGGCTACTAAACCTTTTGTAGGCGCGCGCCTTTCCGGCTGGTCTGTGCTCGCTCCACCTCTCGCGCTGGGCATCTCGAGTCTCACGCCGCCCTCCATCATCATCAGAATCCCCCCTCCTTGTATGGGCTTGAATAGGGCCTGTCCCTCCCTCCACCTTTCTTTCTGGATATTATTTTTACTGGATATATCTGGCCATTTGGATCCCTACCCCCTATCTACCAGTTTCTTGGACCTTTCCTGGCGCTCCTTCGCTCCCCGGTTGCGTGTGCACTGCCGCGGGCCTTACGCGGTACCCGTCCCCTTGGATAGCCCCGAACCAGCTCACCTCTTGGGGGTGAAGGCATGTGGTTTTTTCGCTACACCTACGATCATCCGCTTTTCCTTGCGTTCGGATCAATGGGGATCATCCTGCGCTGATCCGGGCTGTTGATTGTGGGTATCATGGCTTCCACGGGGAAGTCGAATCTGGACGATTCTCGTCGCAGTACGGGATCGCCCAAGTTAAAGGGTCGAGGTGAGTGGATGCGCAATCGATGTGTCTGCTGCAGTTTTGGTGTCGTTGTGGTGTATCGGTTCTACGATGCGCCGGAGGAGTATATATAGTGGGGGGAGGGATGCTTGAAAGAAGCGATGCGTGCTAACAGGAAGTTACCGGCAGAAAACGCGAAAGATACCTTGTGTCGCAATGTCACCATCTACGGCCGATGTCGATATGAAGATAAAGGTGCCGCGATTACCCCTCGCCCGCCTCTGTAATTTACTTAGATGTCATCTAACCGTGGGATCTATATCTTAAGGCTGCGCCTTTAACCATGACCCTCATAAAGTCAACTCGTCACATCATTCAGACAGGTTAGACCATCCCTGATAGCCGGTTTCCCTATATTGGCAGGGACGCAGTGTATATGGCAATGGCGCGGTGGCTTACGCTCTGGTCGCAGTAATGGCAATAAGAAACGATTAAATGTCGACTCCCCCAGCTTTACTCCGTCTCTCCTAGCTGCCAATGGCACATCTACCACGAAGAAAACCACCACAATCTCTCCTAAAGCGGCCAGTGCTGCTCCATTTCTCCCGAAAAGTGTCGCGTCGCGTATGATTCCCTCTATATGTCGAGGACGAAGCAGGTGGCTGAATGTGTACCAGGATCTAACACCAACTCCCCATCTCTACGGCAAGATGCAGCTACACCAGATTGGTCTGTAGCGGAAATACAGGATTTCGTGCCCCACGGCTTCGATGCAACACAAGTGGTAAGAATGGCTCCTTCCATAAACACAGGCTAGTCTCTGAGTCGCGCCTTGCCTTGCAACCTCTACACCTGAACCTCACATGTATCCTGGCTTCTCTTGACAAAACTTTGCTATTCTTTTCCATCAAAGTACGGTCAACTGGTTCAAAATCTTCTTGAAGGTCAAGAAAGCGTAATTCTTGTCGTGCATCATGGACGCTGTCCCCTCAGATTACGATCATTGTCTTCGCTTGCAGCGCAGTCTCAATGCTCTGGCAGATGCCTTTCATCCCCGATCTTTGAGATCTACTTCTCTCCCCATGTTCTTTCCCGATTCCCCTTATTGCTCCTCTCCTGAACTCCAGCCCGACAGGACCTTGACAGACCCCCGGTGTCATCCTAAGAGACAGAAAGCATACATGAGTGCACCTGATGCTGATCCAATTTATCAGGGCCCCCTTCAAGGAAATGGCAACGGCGTTTTGGCCTCAGCAGCTGCATATGATCCTTTTGTGACAGCCACCACCCCGCTTACTGCTGCGGGCGCCGTGGGCCCGGTCCAGGCCAACCCGTATGCCCACGATGCAGCCGCATTGAGTGGAGCAGCCTTTTTTGCCGGACAGAGTGGCTTCCAGCAACCAGTATGGGACACTCCGCTTTGTGTTGTTTACCTTGTTGACAATGGTGTAGCTCCAATATCATCTATATGCGCCCATTGGACCACACAACCAGAATACCCTGGGCTATCAACGGAATGTCCACGACTTCTTCCTACCCAATGACTTCCGGGAAGAACTACAAAAGAAAGCTGCTGCCACGTTGCAGACGTTGCCCAGTACGTTGCATCCAGTGCATATTTTCAGGGCCTTTCCGCTAACAGTCCGTCGAAGACTCTTCGTTGCCTGCTCAGGTCGACTATTTCCACTCCCTGGTTCCCCTTGATCTGAATAACCAGAAAAACGCCACTATTTTTGGCTACCCAAGCTGGGTGTATAAAGCCCAGTCGAGTAAAGACGGCAACTTCTATGTACTTCGAAGATTAGAGGGTACGTTTGGTATCTGGTTTCTATGGATAATGCAGTCCGTCTAACTACTACTCATTATAGGCTTCCGCTTGACAAACGAGAAGGCGATTCGATCTGTACAGGCATGGAAGCGAGTCTGTAACGGAAGTGTGGTTACCATTCACGATGCGTTCACAAACCGAAGCTTTCAAGACAGTTCTTTGATCTTCGTCATGGACTACCATCCTCTCTCCAAGACTCTTGCTGAGCAGCATCTGGGAGTTGGAAATCGGTTCCAGAATCGCCACAACGCCCATATTCCGGAGCAGGTGCTCTGGGGCTACATGACACAGATAGCAAATGCTCTGAAAGCGATCCACAGCAATGGGCTGGCCGCACGGATCATTGACCCGAGCAAAATTCTGTTAACTGGCAAGAATCGGATCCGGCTCAACGCATGTGCGATCATGGATGTAGTGCAGCATGACACGCAGAGATCGGTTGCGGAACTACAGCACCAGGATCTTGTCAATTTCGGTCAGCTGATCGTGACCCTGGGCGCCAACTCCCCCAATGTCATGCACAACCCTACCAAGGCCATGGAGCACTTTACGCGAGCCTATAGTCCTCAGCTGAAGAATTCCGTGTTCTGGCTTCTGAATGCTCTGCAGAAGGACCAGGACCGCAATATTGACATCTTCATTACTGGTATTTCATCCCAGTTAATGTCAACCTTTGACTCGGCGCTCCATCTGGATGACCAGCTCACGTCCGACCTGAGCCGTGAACTCGAGAACGGACGACTCGTGCGACTGATGACGAAGCTGAACTTTATCAACGAGCGACCGGAATATGAGCACGACCGGCAGTGGTCTGAGAATGGAGAGCGATACTTCCTGAAGCTCTTTCGCGATTATGTGTTCCATCAAGTGGACGCTCAGAACAGTCCTGTTGTGGACCTGGGACATGTGCTGACCTGTCTGAACAAATTGGACGCGGGCACTGATGAGAAGATCACCCTGATCAGCCGAGATGAACAGAGCTGTTTCATCGTGAGCTATAAGGAGCTCAAGAAGGCTGTGGAGTCGTCCTTTCAGGCACTGCTGAAACCGACAGCCAGAAGATTGCACTAATTGTAGTGTTTCTAACCACCCTGGGAATGAAGGGATATCGACGGATCTTGCCGCAGTCTTCCCATTTCTACGTACGATTATATGCCGTGCCCCTGATATGCGTGGGATTTGGGTGAATAAGGAATGGAGCAGGATGGAGTCTTTTACGAAGCATGATATGGATTACTTTGATGACTTGAAGGGATTTGGTTGATGATAACGTCTGAGAACGGTCCTGGCGCCTTTCTTGCAGTTTTGCGTTGCTGGATAGCTGGTCCGTTGAAAGGGACGATGGAAACTCTGGTGGATATGACCTGTGGGTTCTGTTGATAATCGGCAAGACATCGGAGATTGGGCGAGTATTGCGGTATAGATACACCTGCGTGTACCGTGTTGGAGCGGAAGTACAGTTGGGCATGATATAAGAGCCAAATGACGGTCAGCAAGCAGACATGTGCGGAGGGGTTGTATGTATACAGCTATCTAGAAAAATATGAATTTCACTTGCCATCTTTCAATCATCCCACTGTTTGAGAGCGGAGGAACCAGGTGCGGTGGGGCGGGAAGGGAGGAGCTGGAGCGGATGAAAGTACGAAAGGTGGGCGGCGGGGCGGAGGTGTCACTAAGGATGGTTGCCCGCATAGCAGTCACGGAAATAGTTTCCTGATCGCAACATTCCTAGAAAATATAAACCGATTTTTCCTTCTGTCTCCTTTCGAGTCGCGTTTGTATATGATTATGTATAATGTGACACGACACGCGTATAATAATATACGATTGACTACCCGTTTATAGAAATGTTGACTAATACGCATCATATTCTATTACTAACTTTTCTTTTTATTTTTGTTATTCTACCCTAAAGAAAGGGAGATATATCATATCATACAGTTTATCGTTCCTGAACCGTTCCTTTGGCTGCGAGGGATATCAAGAAACAAACGTATGATCATGAGTATAGCCAATTCGTTTGAATTCGTTAAATAAGAGGTTTTTTGGTCCAGTTCCGTTTTAAGATTCGGACTGGAGATGAAAGTGAGGAGGTGCTGCCATGCGAGATAAGCATCCTGGTCGATGCCATGGGAGGATAAGGATATGCTTATGCTTGTTGAGGTTTTAGACTGCATTGACAGAATCCTGGGTTTTATATGACAGGACTCTTCAATCGTCTGGTGATTTTGAGCTCATCTCAAAGGTGAGCGTTTGTCAGGGGCTGACAAGGAGAGGGCGACAGAAGAGTGAATAGGATCTACTCCTCGGGCTGGACGAAGGGGTTGGGAATCTCTTCGGAGCCGTCGGCCGGGGAGATCAGGACGAGCAGCGTGCCTCGAGCGACGACGAGGCCGAGGGAACGAGTGGTCTCGTTGCCTTCGTCGTCTGGAAGAAAGTGTGAGAATGCGATGCAAGGAATGAATGAGAAGGATGAACTTACCGCGCATGACCTCCTTGACGTCATCGAGGACGAGGTTCATGAGCTGGTCATAGCCCTTGAGAGTACCGGTGACTGGAGAAGTGGTCAGTAAGAGGAGTTGGGGGTGGCTGTTGGGGGAAGGAAATATCCAATCATGATGGGAGGATAGAGAGAAGTATATAGCAGTCGATAGAACAAGAAAACAGTAGATATCCAAAGATGTATTGAGACAAATCAAGGAAAGATATTGAAATAAACAACTGAAAAGAAGAGAAATAATAAATAACGTACCCTCTCGTCCACCGTTGAACTTGACGTTGACCTGCTTGTCCATATACTTGGTGAGGTCGAGGATGTTTTCCTTCTTGGGCTTCTCCTGCTGCTGGGCACCGCCACCGGCACCGCCACCTCTGTGCTGGGTGGGGTGGGAGCCCCGGCCGCCTCGATGCTCACCTCCGCCGCGGCCACGACCGCCTCGGAAGGAACCTCGCTCGGACATGGCTTGGCTGGTCTGATCTGGTCTGACTGGATTGGATTGGATTGGATTGGTCTGGTCTGGTCTGGTGCGGTGTCTGGTGTCTGGTTAGGGAATGGGTTTGCCAGGAAATCTCTGCTGACCGAAACGGGTGCGCGTCAGAGCTGGGCGGGTTCCGATCTGAAGGGAGGGGGCCAGAGGGGCTAGCAGTCCAGGGTCTAGGGGAGTTGGTGCGCGGGGAGGGGGCAGCAAAAAGAAAAAGGAGATCAGAAGAGAGTGTATGGTAGTGTGTATGAGGGATTTTCCTGGAGAAGGCGTCCAAACCAAACGAGTGGAAGAGGATCGTTCAGGATCGTTCGGAACGGGCCAGACAGGACAGGATGGAATGAGGCAGAGGGCACAGTCGGTGATAGGATTGGGGGCACTCACTCTGGGTTGGGGGGCGAGGGTGATTGGGCGCGGGTGGAGGGGAAAGCAGAGGATGGGATGACCAGGCAGAAAGAGAGTGATTGAGTAGATACGGAGTATGGTAATATCGTGGTTAGTCTAGTAGTGGTGGTAGTGAGTGAGAGGGACAGCGCTGTGTGTGTATTATTGGGTGTAATGGTATGTAACGCCCCAGGACGGGGTACGGGCACATACACATACACGTACACATACGCCGAGTCGAGTCGTCTAGGCTCGGGTATGCAGAGTATGGCTGAACTGATCCGAGTTGGCCGGGAATGGTCTACCTATACCATACCATACCTGGAGATATCTAGGTAGGAGAGGAGACTGTACGGAGTAGTAATATTGGCTGGAGCGGAGCGCATGGACTGCAACTGGATTGAACTATCTACACTGGTCGACGATTGCGACTGACTGAGCCAACACACTCGAAGCTTCCACCACTTATTACAAAGGCTTGTCTTCTCCGTCCTTGATTTATCTTGCTCGATCATTGGCGGCGTCAGGGTGGGTTACACATTGGGGGCAGTCAGCTTCTGGTCATTACGGGGTGACTACTCCTCCTACCATAGAGCAGAGAATGTATCGACAGGATGAGGAGGGATGGATGTTTCTGTTGTTCTGATGGGCTCGGACCAAGCCCAGCGCATCCCGATGCAGGCGGGTCCGTTGTGTTGTGTTGTGTTGTCCCACCGAGACGAGCGAGGGTGTCCGGGGTGTTCTAACTTCTGTCTGTTTGTCTGTTTCTGCCGGAATCTTCGCGAGGGCCGCGAGGTCACTTGACCGCAGCCCCCGCTGCCCACCGTCGGCTCTCGTCCTGGTCCCGTTCCCTTCGAATCACCGTGCGATCTCGGGGTCTGGCCTATCGACCAGCGATACCCACTGCTGGCCGGTCCCATCGACCGTCACGGCAGACACGATCCGTGCATCCGGAGTCGATCAGGTAGTAGTCTATTGTTGTTGTTGTTGTTGTTGTTGTAGAGTCGAGTATTTGGCAGGAGAAACGTGGGAATGGAGGAGGAATGAAGAAGGAATGCCATCGCTCGCAGCAGTATCAGTACAATCCTGGTGTTCGATCGAGATCCTGTTCAGCAGCAATGTCTGGTTCCTCCCGAAAAGGAAGGCGGATGGAGGCGCAGTACGAGCGATACGATACGGTATCAGATACGGTCACGTCAGGTCAGCGACTCCGGACCACCCCGTCCAGGCCCAACGGCCAGCGGAAAAGTCCGGCGGGAGAACGACTCCGCCCACCCCGAGTGTCTGGCCTCGCATGCTCTGACGGGAGAACTGTTGGAGTCTGGACGCTGCCACGGCTGGCTCGAGACGATATGTTTTTTTATTTCTGCTCGAGAGGGATGTGGATAGTAGACAGTAGTCAACTGTTTAATTACTTCTGGAACGAGGCACTGGACTGTTGCAAGTAGATAACAGATGCTGCCGTTGCGAAGCTTTTCCGACCCGCGCCCCAGCCCAGGTCGAGGGACTAGCTTGCCCCGGTAATTTTACGCCCGAACTGAAGCAGAGCTGCTGCTGCTGCTGCTGCCCAGCGACCAGCCTGTTGCTTTTTCTGGTTGCTTTTTCTCTGCTCCGATCACGCCGCAGGATAACATAGCTAGCCAGGTATTATTGTATTATTGTATTATTGTATTGTTGCCATACTGCCATTCGAGAGGAACGCCGCAGCCTGGTCAGCCCTTCCGTCCGCCTCTCCACCTGCGACGCCGCCCTCTCTCCTCTCTCCTCTCTTCTCTCCTCTGGTTACTTACTACTCTCTCCCTCTCTCTCTCGCTCGCTCAAGTTCCAGCCAGACCCTCCCCCTCGCCCTCTCGGTTCGCCCCGACGCTTTCCTCTGCCTCCGGCACGGCCGTCTCATCCTTTCTCCTGTGCTCCCTCGTCCTCTCCTCTCCTCTCTGTTCTTCCCTCCCCTCTCTCTCTCTCCACGTTGACGACGCTCTGAATTGCGATCACATCACTGCTGTCGCTGTTGTCGGATCTGCCTGCTGTGTTGCTGGTTACGCGTCCCGCGTGTCGTAAAAAAAAGCGTCCTCTCCGTGCTGAGCGCCTCGTGCGCCTATGCTCCGCTCCCGGTAAGACATCCGGTCGTCTTCCAGCAGCGTCTCCCGGTCGGCCGCTTCTTCCATCGCACGCTGGACGACTCGTCTGGACGGTCTAGTATACACTCTCGATCATGTTGAATTCTCCCATGTCTGCTGAACCGACCGGTCATCCTCCCATGGCCATGGACTCGAGGACCGCGACGGCGGA
Organism: Paecilomyces sp. PK2413; assembly: GCA_023624055.1. Lineage (NCBI taxonomy): Eukaryota > Fungi > Ascomycota > Eurotiomycetes > Eurotiales > Thermoascaceae > Paecilomyces > Paecilomyces sp. PK2413. The sequence goes on from JAMADQ010000003.1 coordinate 437,024, forward strand.
GCCTCCCACCAAGCGACCCCGGTCTCCCTCCAGCGACCTTCCCCCGATTGCCTCCAAAGTCCCCAAGACGCATTCGAACCACCTCCAGATCAACTACCTGGCGCGCCAGTATTCTGATAACCTCCCGCTCGTGTCGACGGAGGATACCTTGCCGGCGATCCTGCGACTCATTGGTGAGTACGATGGCGTGCTGCACCGCCATGAGAGTATCGCCGGAAACCTGGGCGCGTGCCCTCTGGGCCCCATCCTGATCAAGCGCTTTGAGCGCCTGTTCGACGGGCCTCCGCGCGTGCTGAAATCGCACGGCAAGGAGGGCAGCACCGTCACCTGGCTGGACATTGTCGAATTCGCCAAGAACAAGCCGGAGCAGTTCAACCTGGAGAAGACCCGCAATGGAGTGCGCGTCTGCCAGTTCTATACGAAGCAGTGTCGGGTCGAGATTTCAGAGGAGGATTATGTCTTGATTGCCTCGGGGATGCCCCAGAAGATGATTCCGCCGCAGCCGATTGTGGAGGACGAGGAGAAGGAACTGGGCGCACTGGAGATTCTCGAAAAGAATCTGCAGCAGATTATCCAGATGGCTGATCAAGGTACGTGGGCCTTTCTTTCGGGACAGCTGGTCTATCTGTGTCTACGAGGTAACATGCTAATTGGAGAATCTGGTAGTGTCCGCACGCGCGCGACAGCTCAACCATCGTTTGAAGAACCGCAGGACGGCCATCATCAGCAGACGGGAGAACGACGCATCTCTGCACTCGCAACCACCCCGTTCAATCAGTCCCGCCTGGCGCGATGCCAACGGAGTCCCTCAAGGCCCCGTCAACGGCAACGGCCATGCCAACCCGCATTCGCCCCCTTCTGGCTTTGTCGCTGTCAACACGAACCGTGCAGCGGTGGAGCAGTCTCACGAGGATAGCAGTACCAATCTCTCGTCTCAGTTCATGTTCTCCCACCCGAATGCGGAGAACATCACCATCATCAACGGGACCTCGATCAAGGGAGCGTCTCCAACCACCCGCGCGGAGTTGATGAAGAAGTTCTTTACCACGGCCGATCGTCAAGCTCGCGGATACCCACCCGAGGAGGAGGCGCAGCAGATGAGCCGTCAATCCTCGCGCCCACGGCCTCGAGGTTCAGACGCCAGTGAATATTCCAGCAGCGTGTACGCCGGAGTGTCCGGGACGGTGGCCATCCCCAGTACACCGTCGTCGTTGCTGCCACCGCCGAAGTCCTCCAGCCATTACGACCGCGATGATGGCGGTCCCTTCAAGATGGAGATGGTCACTCGGATGGAGGAACTGCAACGGGGCGAGCGCGTCATGCCCCCGTGTGACCGCTGCCGTCGTCTGCACATGGACTGTTTGAAGAACCTGACCGCGTGTATGGGCTGCACCAAGAAACACGCCAAGTGCTCGTGGAAGGACGTTAAGGAGGAGGAGCTGCGAGAATTCCGGCAGACGATCCACAACCGGGAACCTACAGATGAGTCCCGCCGTGAGGAGACCGCTGCGCCACCGGCTGTTCATCCTGTTCGAGAGGCGGAGCGGGAGCGGGAACCTGGGCCCCCGGGCAGCAACGCCCGCAGTGAGTCCGCCCCCAGCCGTCCCGCATCGGAAACTCAACAGTCTCAGCAATCCCGGGAATCAGCGCCTCGCCGGGCGGCCAGTGAGATCCAGGGCAGCGCGGTGTCGAGTCATGATCGCCGCATCAGCATCAATCGCAACGGGCCCGTCCACGATGACGACGACCCCGATGCCAATCAGCGACTGATGCAGGCTATCATGGACACCGTCGATCATCACGCTCGAGCGGCAGCCGCCGTGAAGGAACGGGGAGACGAGCTTGCAGACCGAGAACGAGAACGGAGGATGGCCAAGACATGATCCTGATCTACGTCTGCAATCACTTTTCTTGCTGTTATCACTTTGCGTTATCTATCTATTGATCGAATAATCCCTGCCTTCATGAGCATCTTCACCTTGTTTGCATGGCTTTGAAAAGTTTCGTGTCTTGGCTGCGGAGATAGCCGTCTGTCATCATCATTGTGCGAGCGAGTTGAGCGAATTTGTATTTGGTCTGTTGGCGTCGGAATATCCTGGGCGTCTGTGTGGCATCTGACAGGCACCCCACGGGGTGTCTGCGCTGAACCCTGTTTTCTTTTTACCTTCTTCGTATCTTTTCAATGTTCACTGTTATCTTCCATGTATGTATGGACTGTATATCTTGAGTGTGGTGTCTTGTTAAACGTGTGACACCAATTCATATCGCATTTCTTCTTGAATGTCGTTCTTGTACGTAGTTTCTTCGTCCGGGAGCTCTTGGATTTCACTTTACGTTCGAGCAGTCTTGTGTATAATCTAATCAAGAAATGATATCAACTACGTGCACGTTGTGAAGTAATTCACTGGAGCTGTCACATCTAGATAGATAGATACTATGCAGGTAAGAGCGGGAACGTCTGCTAAAACATTTACCCGTTCCTTCGACCCCGCGGGAACAGAATATACCCATAGAGTTAGTTGCTAGTTCACTATTATCAAACCCCAGGGTTACGAGCTTAGTCAAAGAGCGGAAAATCCGATAGTAACATGCTATTTCACGCGGGAGCTGTAGTTAAGTTATGCACTGTACATACAGAGTACTTTATGTACGAATAATGGATTGATCGGAAAGAAAACCGAGTCCGAGACCAAATCGGCGGTCGGAATTCCCCTTCACTATTTATTGAGTTCGGGGGCTTGTTAGTTATCTAGTTATGTTAAGTTTTAACTAACTAGTTTTAATAATAATAGCGGGATATCCGAGCTGGATGGACAGGTTGTATGGTAGAATCGCTTTGTTTGTTCTTTTTTGCTCTGTTAGAATTATGTTGGTGGTCATTGGACAGGAGTTAAACTACCTGCTATTGACTTAGTTAATTTAGTCGGAGTCTGTATGTATTATGTGACAGAAGAGTGGGGAGAGGGGGTTAGCGAGCGAGCAAGCATCGGGGAGGAAATCAAGAGGGGCAGATGATTGTGCTGTGCTTTGTGCTTTTCCTTTTTTTTTTTTTTTACGTGATATTTGGAGTAATAATCGAGGACATAATGGATATCTAGGCTGGCTTGAGTGGATTATTAACATTTTATTAAGTGACTAGTTATTAACTAATGGTTAGCTAACTAGAGGGCGTTTGGAGTACTGTTCTGTATACCGAGGCGAACGCGGGGAAGGTCAGCCAGCAGTATCATCGCACAATCATATAGAGAGACAGTTTCTATTGAGTTGGATCATTCTGTACTGTGCAGTATAGTCTACTACTTCCAATGCAGTTGAATATTCTTTTTTTTTAATTCCCCCCATCAAAGCTGGTGATCTCTGCGGGGATAATTCCGCCCAGGACGGTATATCCGCTATTCCGCAGCATAAGGATTCCTGTTTCGTCTGATCGTTGCTAGTGAATTAGTATAACTTAGTAACCCATTAGTCGAGTTGTAGTAATCAACACCCAGTGGGTTGGTTGTTCGGCGAGGGGAAGAGATCATTGCCGACGAGAGAGAGAAATAGAAAGATGTGGGGTAATTCGCCTGGAGAAATGTGGATGGGTTGATTGATTGGGGCTTTTTTTGGGTGGAAAAGCCGTGCGTTTTTTTGGCTAAAGCTGGTATTTGTTCCTGATTCATATTCATCCCATCCCCTGTGTCTGGTCTCTGCTTTCTTTTCTTCTTCTTCTTTTTCTTGATTGTGGTTTTGGATTTCTCTGTTGGATTTTATGGGGGATAACAACTGTTGCGTTGCTCATATATCGGTTTGGGTATAACTTCATCACTACTCTGATAGCTAGCTACTTGTTGCATATCACCCTCACTTTATCTCCTATTGAACAATCCTACCTACAAGATCAATTCTGCAAGATATCCAGTCAAACACCATGGACCCCTCCCAAGTCAAGATCCCTCCCCTCAAGGACCTCACCATCGACAACATCACCGAGAATGTCATCCTCATCAACTCGCTCTGCGAGGACCAACGCATGAAGTACGTCCTCGAGAGGCTCGTCACTCACCTGCACGACTTTGCGCGCGAGACCCGTCTCAGCTCCAAAGAATGGATGACCGGCCTGCTGTTCCTGACCGAGGTCGGCCAGATCTGCAGCGACGTGCGACAGGAGTTCATCCTGCTCTCCGACGTGCTCGGTCTGTCTCTCCTGGTCGACTCGATCGATCATCCCAAACCCGCCGGCTCGACTGATGGCACCGTCCTGGGGCCCTTCCACACCCACGAGGCCGAGGAGATGGCCCCCGGCGCAGCCATGTCGCATGATCCCAAGGGCGAGCCGCTCCTCGTCGTCTGCACGCTCAAGGACACCCAGGGCCGTCCAATTCCCGACTGCAAGATCGATATCTGGGAGACCGACTCGACCGGCCACTACGACGTGCAGTATGCGGAGCGTGATGGCCCTGATGGCCGCTGCATCATGCGCAGCGACAAGGACGGCGTCTTCTGGTTCAAGGCCATCAAGCCCGTGCCGTATCCGATCCCTCACGATGGACCCGTAGGAAGGCTCCTGAAGAAGCTACACCGTCATCCGTACCGGCCTTCGCATATGCACTTTATGTTCGAGAAGCCTGGCTACGATCACTTGATCACGTTCGTCTCTCCCTCCCTCCCTCTAACTCTCTCTATCCCCCTCTCTCCGTCCCTACGAGAAATCGATAGAAGTCCATACTGACAGCATCCAGAGCCCTCTACCTCCGCAACGACCCCTACGAGACCTCTGACGCCGTCTTCGGCGTCAAAGACACCCTCGTCGTCGACCTGGGCAAAGTCGACGCTGCTCTCGCGAAGAAGTACGACGTGCAGGAGGGCATCCATCTGATGACATACGACTTCGTCCTCGTCACCGAGGAAGAGTCCAGCAGGCTGCGCGATGAGCGATCGAAGGAGGCGTTGGATAAGTTGGGTCGGAAAGTCAAGATTGTGAATGGATTGCCTATTCCGGATTTGGATTGATTTGAACATATACATATAGTATATACGTATGTGTGTGTGCGGATTTGTGGCCTTTAGTTTTCTGCTTTTTTTTGTTGTCTGATCTTGTTACGTGTGAGATTTGGACTTTGGATTTTGTGAGCGTACTTTTTTTGCTAGGTTACGATTGTATATGGACATTGCACAGAATGGGAAGGAACGAGGATTGGAAAATATCAAGCTCTTCTTTCGTTGCTATCCTACTGCAAAATGCAGCACTTACTGGGTGCCTGATGGGGTCCCGGATGATGAAAAATAAAATACTATTTTAGAAGGAAAAGGCTACACAGATGCATACGCATTGGAATAGCACGCAGGGACTGTCGAATTGGTGTGATTTCGAAGAGCGCCATTCTATTCGTATCATCCAGGCGTTTTCATGTCTGAACACTGGTGAGTTAGGGTCCAGTTGCTCTTGAACTATATCTGGTTTATCTGGTTGTCATCATTGATATCGTTGATACATGCTACAAATATAACATTGAAAACAGACATTCTCATCGCTGACGCTAACTGAATTCACGCAACGAACAACAGCATAATCAAATGGAGAGGTATCTTGCAATATAGTAGCTCGACAAAAAATCATATAGTTTGTTATTGGCCAGTGACATCGCGCGCGGCACTGACCATATCGCCAAAGTCGCTTTGACCATCGTCGATCTCCCGCGAAACCGGGTTAGTCCCGCCCTTTAATGCTCGCAGGCCTTCATGGTCTTCGATCCAGCCGCCCACCTTCTCGCTCCCTTCGATGTAGGCCACGCTGACTTGCAGGTTGAGACTCGCGCTGAGAGCGCGCTGCAGCCTGGCTTCACGGCTGTGCGATACCATATCCCGGAAGACATGGGCAAGGAAGCCGCTGAGTATGTCGACGCTCCAGTCGTCTGGCACGAGGGCGAGGACCTCGCCGACATCAAACCAGGAGCCAAAGCGAGAGAGTAGATCGCTGGTCCGTTCGATGCGGTCCGAAGGATCCTGTATCTGCAGGAATTCGGTAAGAAGGTGTTTGAATAGTTCCGACTGATCGGACGCTTTGGGAAGTTCGACTGGCGCGCCTGCGGATGCGGTACTAGATGGACCGCCGAAAAGGCAGTATCGGATGGCGGAGTCGTAATCTCCCAGACCATGAGTCAGGAGACGCAATGCTTCCCGGTGTCGGCCCTGGCGACCATCGAGGATGATGCTCTCCGAAACAAGTTCGTTTTGGTACGGCTCAATACGAGCAAGGACCGTGGGGATCGAATAGGACAAATTCGAAGGCGCAGGCATGGCTGTATACCGAGTGCCAAAGCCACCACCGAGCAGTTGAAGGAGCCGTAGCCTAGATTGCCACCACGGCTCTGACGGCGCATTTTCTGTGATGAAGTTGAGATAGGAGGGCTTCGGCGGTCGGAGAGCGCGGTATGTCGCGTAGGATTCCGTCAACGACTCCCGAGCTGCAGGAGACGAATCCAGCACCGATATCACAGTGTCCAGATAATACGCAATGAGATCATCAGCGTAATGAGTAAACTAGGTATATGATTAGATAAGTTGAAAATAAGCTCGGGGAACCGTATTACTCACATTTTTCGAGAAGACCAGGTGTTCTAGGTATACTTGGACAGCATTTGGAGCCTGCTTTTTGAGCAATGCAACAACCTCCGCTGGCTCCAGCTTGACTCTGCTGCTATCATCTGAAAAGACTTGAATACCGAGGGCCGGATGCCGACTTGAAAGCCATGATCCGTACTCTTCGACAAGTTGGGTGTCTCGAATCTTCACGAGATACTTGCGCATGTGTATCTGGACACCTTCGGGAGTGACTTCACCACCAAGGTCTTTCTCGCCTTCGACGATCCGGCGCCACGTCTTCAATACGTTCTTGGACATCTTTCGACTCTGGTAGAGCCGGCTGAGCACAAAGAGTCTGTTGTACGCTTCAAGGAGCTCCACTGCGCGGTCAAAGTTGCCTTTCCAATTGTCGACTAGTTTGTTCAGCTCAGCTCGGACATTGACAGAAGGCACTCCTCGCTTTATAAGCTGGGAGTCTTGCTCCAGAAGTAGGTGTAAAAGAGCAGCATCAACACTGTCAAAGACAAAGTCCTCGTCCGTAATACTGCCATATCCTCTCTTGCGCTGCCACGAGAGGAGATACCGTTTGACCATATCAATGACTGCGCTGTCTATGGACTTAGGGTGGGTATCTTGTCCGCTTTCTGAGACTTGTATATGAGACTCGGCAATCGCAGCGAGCCCACGGTGAACCCAGATACCTTGTGGTCCTTGGAGCACTTCGAATCGGAGTAAGGGAATCATCAGCAGGATAATCCTTGGATCTATTCCTCCATTTACCAGTGCTTCCTCCGTGGACCTTATCACGCTCTCGCCCCGGTCATTGGGGCCCATGGATATCAGGTCTGCAAAAAGTAAGAGACTGGCTTTCTGTCGAATATAATTCAAGCCGACAAATTCGGCTTCGGTGCGCGGCTCTGCGTCCCGGATAGAATCCATCAAGCGTTTGATAGACTCCCTGTCGATGGCAATCTCGTCGTTATCTGCCGAGAGGCGCGCCGCTTCAAGGTTGCCATCTAGTTGAACAGTGAGAGGATTCCTCAGCACTCGCCAGATCTGGTCGCCGGACCACATGATCAGACTGCTGCGCGTAACACCTAATCCACGCGCAAATTTAGCTTCTTCTATATTCCGCTCCGCCTCCCAGCTGCGCTGTGATCCAGCTTGGCCCTTCTTCGAACCGTCGGGGTCGCTGAGCTCTTGCGACTCGAACAACTCTTTTTCCTTCTGCAGTTGCTCTATAGACTCCTGAGTCCGAGGGTCTGCCGGAGGTGCTGAAACGCGTGGTGGAGGAGTCTTCAGTCGGACCATGCGTAGCAATTCCTCGATATCGCGGAGTCCGAGTTCACTTGAACTCATGGTATGTCGGATGCCAACGGGTGGTGCTGGAGCTTCCTCTGTTGCCGGTATCTCGAGCCATGATTTTTGCCTCTCCCCTTCCCCTGGATCGACATCCCATCGCTGGACTTCAATCCGTTTGCGCGCCTTTCCGTCCTCGTCAACCTCCACGACAGCAAGGACAAACCCCTCCTCGGTGTTGCTACTAGGTTGTTCCTCTCCATTGTTTTGTGTGCTGTCGACCGCGACTGCTTCTGGGTATTTGTGGAAGTCCATGGTGCCACGGACAACATCGCCATCCATATTGACAAACATTCCCACTCCAGGCTCTGAGGCCTCTGTTCCAGTAACAAGCAAAAACTCAGCGGGTGTCGGGGATGCAATGTGTGGTTTCAGCGTTGCTGAGGGCCCTTTCGGAGGAGGTGGTAGGGGCTTTTGCTTGTCAGCAGTGGCGCCTTGTGATTCTTCCGTTGGCGGACTTGGAAGGTCTTTCGTTGGGCTAGGAGATTTGCGATCCTGCGATTCAGATCTGTTGTATGTATTTGTCGCCATGAACGGGTCCGGCGTCCCAGCACCAGACCTGCCGGAGCCATGGTGCGGACTGGGCTGGCGTCCTCCTAGGTGATCTAAAGGCGCATTCAAACTGTCGCTTCTACCGTGGCCAGGAGCATTTCCTGACGGCGTGCCAGACCTTTGGGGCGGGGGGTATTGTCTGGATGGAATATCTTCCACCTGGCCGGACTGGAAGACCTCGCTCGACGACGATATAGGAAACAGAGGAATCTTTTGCTGGTGCTCCACATCAAGTAGAGAGTAGGAATATCCATCTGCTACACAGGCAATCGTGTCTCTCCGCGACGCTACCAGACATCCTGGGAACTCAATGTTCCTCACCCGCCGCGCATCATCCCCAATCCTGACGAGCATTATCCTGCTCTGCAGAGCCACCATGATAACCGGTTTCTCTGCCGTTGGATCGTCTATCCTCTGATTCAGATCCAGGCCTCCGATCCATTTACAATTGGGGACTTTCGTGTTCCCGAACGCCGGACTGAGCTCCGGTAGCGTGTAGAAAGTGACGACGCCATTGCAGAGGATGCAGGCCTTGTTGACGCGGGGCAATAGAAGTATTTGCTGGATCCCACGGGGCTGTGCTATTGAAGGTGCATTCTGAGAGCCTGCAATCGGCAACCTCGAAGCTAGTATAAAGGTCTTGTCATTCGTAGTGTCCGATGGGTCTGCGGGAAGAGCAACGAAGTGTAGGATCTCCGCAACGGAGGTTCCGATGTAGAGGTTGTCATCTATACCATCACATATATTAGAATGATACTCTGTAACCAGTTGCCGATATCACTTACTCCAGAATTCCACGCATGTAATGTGCACGTCTGGCCCAGTCTCCTCCGTTATCAACGGTACCTTATCGAGAAGCTGCTGGAGAACGTAAGGTGCAGTTGTCCGCGGACTGAGCTTTCTTCGCTTGCGGGGATTGGCGATCTCATCTCCCGGTCCCATAATTGACCGTAGCTGGAACTGAGAGTCCAGCTGACAGGCTTAGAATCAACATGGAGAGTCTCCAAAGGACAATGTCAACATTGGAAGCGGATGGAGCTGTCACTCTCGACCGTTCAAGGCGGAGCGGGCTGTGGAGCTGCCTGCTTAGTCAGGTCCAACGTCACCAAGCATAGTAATTATGGTATTATATAGTTACGAGTTAAAGTATATATAAAAGGATAAAAGGATAACAGAAGATCCCCAAGTTCTTTTTTATTTCGATCAAACTAAATCCCAAATAGCAGGATAGTTATGCGAAACATTTCATTGAAGCTGTTACTGTAACAGATTCGGAGCGTCGTAGACCACATGTCTTACTAGAGCATAACCTGTGTTTACGCTTGTCTCTAACTTACAATTTGAGAACATTTCCTGGTTTAAGACAAATATAGATATATAAGGTTCCATGTAGAGGGAGAATTCCTCTTTAATGTAGACTCCTATACCATAGAAAGCTATGCTATTTGTAACTATATTTATCTTCAGGCACAGCATAAACTTGCCGTTTCGCCGGAACAACATCGGCCCGCTCGCGCCGGAGCTCCCTCCGCAACAACGCTGAGGCCGCGTGGTGCTTGTTGGATAGCGTGTCGTTCCTTAGCAGCTTGTCTCTCGTTCCAGCGTTCTCTGTACAGCTTTATTCGCGAAGGATGCCATTTTCTGTCAATTGAAGTGACGATATATTCGCAAACATGGACACCTTCGCCGTTACGGAGGGACTTATCCCCGAGCACGCCCAGCAACCTGCGGACCAACAGGACCCCAAGTCGGAGAGGCAATCAGAGGAGGCTAATAAGTTTCAGCGTGCTATTTCAGTATGGAGAGGTTAGCGCATTTGTCCCGGAAGTTCTCTTGGGTTTGGCGACATACTAATCTGTTCCATACGTTCAGCTATCGACTTGGCCAACACGATACCGAAACTGGACAGCACTGCCTCGGACATCGTAGCTGGCCAGCGGGATGCGGTAGTGCAAAGAAAGGACCTGGCCCAGAAGACGAAAGAGTTTAGAAAGCTGGACGATAATGGCAAACTGGCAGAATACAAAGGCTTGTTGAAAGGTACTTGGTCTGAAGTTTCATGGTATAGGATCATCGACTGATACGGTCATACAGCCTATCAGGGGTTCATTGACCTGCTTACAAACCAGGGAAAGGCATCTTCCTCTGCTTTTCTGCAGCTGTATTCTTCACTCTCCGAAGCTCCTGATCCTTATCCCCTTCTGGAAGCCTCCGTCGATTCGCTAGTCCTCTCGGAAGATACGGTCCCAAAGTTGACTTCGGAGAAGGAACATCTACAGAAATCAGTTGACAGACTCACGGGCCAACTGGAGAATACTGAGAAGAAGTTGGAGGAGGAGCGTTCCGCGCGGAAGAAGCTGGAAGAAAGCCAAGAAGCCAGGATCAAAGAAGTAGAGGCATCCTGGTCGGCCGTGCTAGCAGAGAAATCGAACAATTGGGAGGCGAAGGAAAAGAGTTTGGAGGAGAAGGTCGAAAACCAGGAACGACTATTGAAGGAAATCAAGGCTAGCTACGAGGTCTCTCAGAGACTGGGTCACGATGACCAAGGCGAGGGGGCTCCCAATGCCGCTACAGCTGCGGAGCTAGAGCTCGTCAGCTCAGAATTGGAGAAGACCAGCCTGCGGCTAGCCGAAGTCGAAGCTCGGAATGAGCAATTGAGACTTGAATTGGCCCAAGCTGTCTCTCACTCCCAATCAGAACAGAGAATGCCCGTCGAAGATGATCCAGCATATCTGCGACTGCAGTCTGAAAACTCGTCTTTATTGCGGAAGCTCGATGCAGCAAGATTCGACCGTGATTCGGAGCGCCACTCATGGGAGGCCAAGCTCCGTCAGTCCGAGAGAACAAGCGCAAAGATCACTGCTGAAAGGGATGAGCTGCGGACGAAGTTGGACAAGTATGCAGACTACGACGATATCCGGAGGGAGCTCGAAGTCATGAAGGTGGGTGCTCTTTTTTCTCGCGTCTTTCCCATTTGGGCCATGATGGTGATAACTAACTGTGCCAGGCTGTTGAATTCGCTGCTGGTGATGACGACGATACTGCAGACACCGCAGCTGAGAACGGCGGCGAGACGAATGCAAATGGTGCCTCGTCAAAGTCCAAAGAAAATTCTCTCGAGCAGCTTCTTCTCTCTAGAAACAAGAAGCTTAATGATGAGCTCACGCTCCTTCGAGTCTCCCACAGAGATCTTCAAGGGCAGCTAGAGGCCCTTCGAGATGAGCTCTCAAAGACCACGAAAGAACTTGAGCAGTCGCAAGGTCTAGCGACAAAGTTGGAGAACGACCTCCTCCAGATGCAGCAGGAGAGTGCGAACGCATTCCCATCATCCGCAATGTCCGTTGCGGGAACTTACACCTCCAGGTACCACCAGTCTCGTAGGGGAGCAAGCTCACCGACTTCCTCAATCATTTCTGGCTTCGATCAGAGCGCTGCCTCTGCCAACACGATGGATGCTATTCGCGCGGGAGAACCAGTGGGTGGCGGATCCGGTATCCTTCCAATGATCCAAGCACAGCGTGATCGCTTCAAGAAGAAGAACGCAGAGCTTGAGGAGGAGCTCTCTAAGACATATGCCATTGTCAAATCTCTCAGGCAGGAAGTGGCTTCCCTTCAGAAAGACAACCTCAACCTGTATGAGAAGACGCGGTACGTTTCCACGTACAGTCGCGGCCAAGGGGCATCCACGTCGGGATCTGCTTATGCCAATAAGCCAAGCTCGACTTCGGTCCATCTCTCAGCAGATACGCCTTCTGGCTTATCTCTCGATCGATACCAATCTGCATACGAGGCGCAATTATCACCCTTTGCTGCTTTTCGGGGTCGGGAAGCTGCTCGTGCGTATAAGCGTATGAGCCTTCCAGAACGTATCGTCTTCTCTATCACACGCATAGTGCTTGCCAATCGAACGAGCCGGAATATCTTCGCTGCCTACTGCTTCGCATTGCATGTTCTCATCTTTTTTATGTTGTACATGATGAGCACGACTGAGATAGAGAAGCATAGCAGCGCAGCCTTGGGTGCTCTGAATGGAGCGGCTGCCGGTGCCGGTGCTGCTGCCGGCGGAGGGACTTCTGGGAGTTCCGGACAATTGAAGGGGGATGACTGGCAACAGGAAGGATTCAACCATGCCTCTTAGTGCCCTATGATAGCCATTCCCCCATCATGTTCTATGTATTATGATCGTTCTATTCCCCATCGGCGAGTGTTCAACACCTGAATCATTTATTACAGATAGTATCCCCTTTATTTAAGCAAGGAAAATAGCGTTCCTGTATTCTTTGGGTTGGTGTATTGGCGTTTCTCGTGGTTAGGGGAATTATGTGTATTTCAATTCATCTTGTATAAAGCAGTAATATAAAGACGCCTTACAGATTATGGATCTTAGCAAGATTATAATTTGCTTGCCGTGTCTTCACTAAACTTCAATTACGCGTCCTGGCTCAAAATGCCTTCGCTTGCGAAAAGTAATACCCCCTCTGATTAGCAATGACCCTTTTCCCTGTTCCTTCCTCCACGAAATCACAGTTGTAATGAGTATGCCCAAATGCCCAAGTACACACACTCGGGGACCTCCAACACTCTTCAGCAGCCAAATCGGTCACAAATCCCGAGGATATAGGACTATTCGCACGATTCGGATCGACTGCCCGAGCATCCACTGTCGGACTATGATGTGTGAAAACCACAATCTTGCGTTGCGGTTCAGCCATCGCGATCTGCGCGACTTGATCATTCAACCAATCCAGGTCTCCCCGATGGGCCTCGCAGTGTGCCTCAACACTCCAATCATCAATATGGTAGAAATCATTCAGACCGAAATTGACGTGCTCTTTCTGAGCCTCCGTCACGTTCGAATACAGTGTGCATCCTAAAACTGTCACCTCTGTCGAAATATCGTATCTTGTCTGATCGAGGAAGATGAATTTTCCGAGTCCGGTCTCGTTTCTGTCATTCATCTCAAGGGCGAATTTCTTGACCTTCTCTCTTGCCAAAGTCCAGTTCGAGTGGTACGGTTCATGGTTCCCGAGTAGGAAGAAGACGATTTCGAACCTGCGAAGTTGAGCCTCGAGAAACGTGAAGAGAGCGTCATCTTTCGTGTTGCCGATGTCTCCCAAGAGAGCTAGGTATGGTGCTCCAGGCGGAATGTCAAAAATGTCGTAGGCGGAGGGAGCTTCCAGGTGGAGATCTGAGAGAACTTGAATACGGATCATTTCTGGGTTATTTGGTACGTCTTAACTCGCTGGGAGAGTAAAGCGTCGTGTTGTGGTTTTTCTTTGAAAGTGCATGCTTTGTTTGTGGTCGAAAAGCCCAAAATGGTAGCCTGGAGGTGCGACCATCAGTCAGGTCGAGATGGTATATGCCTCACGAAAAACTTCATTGATGTTGGAACGCTTGCATGAATTTATCCAAACTTCTTAGTGAAGTGCTCCGCGGCTGTTCGTCAAAGTGTACCCGTTGCTTATCTCGTCATGTGGGATCATCAGGCAAGCAAGTAGAATGGGCGTTGAAGAATATTCCCGAGGACGGTATTCAGCAAAATCTACCGCTCGCTTATAGCGTACCTCAGAATGGTTTAATGAAGTGGAATACTGTTCCTGCACTTTTATCGGGTCATGTCCTACAAGTGGCAGGTCCATTAAAGTCGAAGAAGGTTTGCTGGTTATACTATTTGTTCATGCGAACCAGGGCCTGTTGCGGCACGACTTGAGACACTGCGTCTGTACGCTAGAACGGAAATCTGACTATATTTCTCCTTTATTCCTGGACCCATGGTCTACAGAGTAATAAGGTGTAGGAAGCAACTGAATTATGGATCTAGTACGCGTATAAGCTAACTTGACAAGATCTATCACTAAACCCCCACATTAATCACTGAGACCGTATTATATCCTAAGTTTAAATAGTTCCATCTATTCACTCTCCTGCGTCGCTGTCTCGGCCTTCGACTTTGTGCCGGATCTATTAAAGATCTCACTAAACAGTTCCTTCAAGAAACTTCTAGTTTCCCAGATGGGAAGAATTCCGCATAGACCAACTGCTCCAAAGACCCAAATAAACGAGATAACAACCCAGCCGATGAAGAACCCTTTGGAGAAGACGTAGTGGCTCAAGAACATCGGGATGGGGATGAGGAAGTCCATGATGAAGGAAAGGACGGTAGATGCGACGACAGCCAGAATGAATGCTTGCCTGAGGCGCTTCGGGTCTTCGACCACGGCTTCATCTTCGATCATTTCTTTTTCTTCGTCTTGCACCGTTCTGAGGTGGTGGTTGTGGTTGGGATCCTCACCACCAGTCTGGACTATGATTGGGTTCTCGCCAGCAGCTGGAGCGTTGATGGAGCGTGTGACTTCCCAGTCGAAGTTGTCGGGTTTGATTACTGAGACGACGACTGACACCAGAAGGCCAGTGAGGACAGCAGCCATGTTTCCGGCCAGAGTCGGGTACGATTGCCCGGTTGTGGTGACATTGAGCTCTCCATAGTAGACCTTGCATTCAACCAGCCATGCTGTGAGGCCAGCAATGAGACCACAGATTGCTCCAGAGATAGCCCCTGCTTTTGTCTGTCCTTTCCATGTAACAGCGAACGCAGCCGGGAAGACCGCACCGCCTATAAGCAGACCCATAACGACGAACAGCCAGCCCAAGTCGATACCGATGGCATTCCAGATACAGGCGAAGATAGCCATGATAACACCAAAGACACAGATCATGACATGCGATATGAAGATCAGCTCCTTGGGAGTCGCAGACGGTTTGACATAGACTTTGTAGACATCGAAGGTGAGGATAGATGACACCGCAATGAGTTCAGACGAAGAGGAGGATGTGACGGCCATAAAAAGTGTAATGAGTAACGCAACAGCACCGTGCTTTCCAAGCAAGGCAGCAGCAGCAAAGGGAGCGGAGAGACCGGCTGATACCTGTGCTGAAGTCATATTGTTCGGATACGTTGGGTAATTGGGGTTATCCGTGAGAGCGACGGCAGCCAGACCGAGAGTCGTAGAGAAGCCAAATGGAATGGCGAACCAGGCAAAGCCTCCCATAATGTACGCTCGTACAGCACTAGAGGGACGACTTGCGATGGCTCTCTGCCAGTAACCCTGGTCTAGGAAAACCGTTCCCATTCCAGAGCAGAGCTGGATAACACCGAATATGAGACCGTAGTTGGACTTCAATGTCAGATAAGAGCCGTCGGTATTACCTTCCACTGGTCTCTTTATGGAGGCCTCTTTCAAGAGATTGTACATCTCCGTGGGTGACCCGATGAGATCACTGGACGTATATGTGGTGAACATGAAATAAAGTATGATGATCATCACAATGATTGTATGAGAGTAGTCACCTGCATAATTATATTAGCGTCTTGTCTGATGCGACGTTATTGAAGGACAAGGACATAGTTCACGTACAGAGGAAAGTAGCTCGTAGGCCACCAAGAACAACGTAGACGCAGACACCCAAGGGGATCAAGAACACGGCTGCATATACGTTCATTCCGGTTAGAGCTGTGACAACAGCACTGCCACCAAGCAGGAGCTGACTGGCCACCAGAATGTTGGTCATCATGGCAAAGAAGATGAACACAAGGTGAGTAACTCTGCCATATCGGTGGTAGATAATCTCTAAGAATGTGTGGCAATAAGGAGCATTCTGTTTGACTTTGCATGCAAGTACCGAGAACATGAAGATCTGTACTGTCGCTCCAGCGGCGTCTGTAGAACATTGTGAGTTACTTGCGTCCAAAACGATCAAGGGCAGAATGTACTAACACTGCTTCATGTTAGTATAGTCTTCTACAAGATATATGCATTGGTGAACATACCCAGAATGGCCCCGAAATACCATACTCATAGGCTACAGTACTGCTCTGAAGTAGAGTAGCAGCCCATGTCCATGCTGAAACGACACCACTGGCAATCAAGCCAGGCTTAATACTTCTACTAGCAGTGTTGAATTCTTCACTTGTCTTCGTGGAGTACTGGGTGTATCTGTTCTATTTCATAGTTAGCATCAGCTCCGCATATAGTGAGTGATGTGTACGCACCTGCATCCAGGAGACGCCAGCCATAACAAGAGCAAAGAAGAAACCAATACCGACGACTACCCCATATCCCGCGCCCTCGGGCAGGATAGGCGCGACGGCAGTAGAAGCCATCTTGGACTGTCGAAGTGTTTTCTTCTAAGTATGTAGGCTACAATGGTACGTCTTCTGCCAACAGGACAAACACCATGCGGGCATCTATGTTGGGTTATAAGCAACTTATACATTATTGCAATCATACGAGTTGGCGAGAGCCGCCAGGCTGAAGCGCCCACAATCGCCTGGCGAGATGCATCCAAAAGCCGGACATGACGTCCAGAGACTACCTCATACCACACGCCTAAGCTTGATAACGGTTAATTTTAGTTGTGATAATTACCAGTGATAACGAGGATCGCATTCCATTTCTGGAAAGGGAAACACGCCGGTCTGATCATATCGTGCAGATCAACTTAATTCGTCAACGGTTGGAGATAGGTTATTTGGAGCTCCACAAACATCGTTGGCTGTTAAGAAATGCACATGGAAACGATTGGCCATTGCGAGGCCCAAGGTGCTGGTAACGAGAATTCGCATCGTTGTCCGAGCTATTTTCCTTATCTCGTGGTTCTGCAGACTTGCTGAGCACGTCAACCTGGGACCTGCATCTTTTTGTAAGCAACCTGATAAGTCTACGCTCAAGATAGGAAGGTGATTGGGTAGATCCATGAATACCTGGTAGTCAGCCCAAAATGATTCTAATTCGGGTCCACTTTTGCTATCTATCGCAGATCTCTGACTTCCTATGGCATGGACAGTAAATAATAATCCTGCCAGACCGGCAATAGTCTCCCAGACTCGGGCACATCCTGCTTCAGAACGTTCAAATGTCGCCAAGTCGTTCTGGGGACTAAAATATCTGAAACTGTATAGATTGTTCCGGTCAACTACACCGTGGTGACTATTTCGTCCCAATTGTCTTCGCATGCGGCCCCAGGAGCACTGCCATTCCTCCCGTCTTATGTGTCATGCGATATTTTGATGTTCCAACTGACCCAAGCCAGTCCGTTCGTCTTATGAAGCAAATGTTGCAAAATATCGCTTTGCGTGTTGATCTTCGACCACCCAAATGGATTCGAAGAAATAAGAAGTGCGGGCCAATTACACATGGATGGGATATCAGAGCTTCGGTGAAGTACCGCGTTGAGGGGTAGTGTTGGGGTAGAATAACATGCGGAGGATTCATTCAACCCCAGAGCAAGCCAACCTTGGAAGCCAATTGAAGTCTCGATGGTATCCACAGCAGTATCAGCTCTCCATTCTTCGGGGCCCGAGGGAGTGGCTTCTCGGATACCTGGTGTTTGCCCACATTGGGGGTGGACTTGAGAGTTTACTGTAATTGAGTGGGTGTCGTTGATAACATCGCCGCAGACCCACTGATATCGATTATCAGCAAGAGCCGAGAGCTTTTATCGCCCGAAAGGCTAACTACTTGAACCTTATATGGATGCCTCAGCTTTCAGGCCTGAAATATCGTTCCCATCAACAAGACAGGGGTAGACGATAGGATGTCGGTTCCCAGCACCATGGAGACGAGTACGAAAGTTAACTGAGTCATGGACCACGTTTATCATGCTGGTTCGGGAAATCTTGTCTATTTCGTCGACGTCGTTCGTATCTAAGGTGATAGAGCAGCTGATATCATACCAAACACGGGATGAGAAGAGGAATCTAGATGAGATAGACATGGGACCATACGCTTTGTATATCCATATTCAGAAACTCCGCATGAGGAGTATCAGGTGTAAATATCGGAGATGCGCGCAATCCTTACCGTGCTGCTGAAAAGCCCTTAGATACCTATATAATTGTTCCAAAGAGCTTAGGGTATTCAGCTATCGGACAACTCCTTTGAGAAACAGACTCTTCGCCACCATGTTCAGACGTGCTGTAACAGTGAGCTTCAGAGCTAGGCTCATCAGTCGCCGTGCATACTCGACTGCGCCCAATGCCCCTCTTGCTGAGAAGCTCAAGGTCAACGGTGACAGGCTCTGGTATGGACCATAACGCTGCATGGGCTGGTTGGAGTATACGACTGACTGAACCTAAACAGGGATGACATTCACTATACAGCTCAATTCAGTGCACCCTCTCCTGGAGGTGTGACCCGTCTATGTGCCGATGAGAATGATAAGAAGGTTCGGGATTGGTTCAGAGACCAGGTGCTTGCGCTGGGAGCAAAGTACGCTGTCAGTATAGATGCATCAGCACGATCCCCAAATTATAAGCTGACGATGGCTCCAGGTTAACGCTACTGGTACTCAAATCGCCACCTTCGATGGCGAGGACAACAGTATTCCGCCTATTGCGATGGGTAGTCACCTCGACACTGTTGCCACGGGAGGCAGATTCGATGGTCCTCTTGGAGTAAGTCAAACCTCAATCCTTGTCTACACAAAGTTGTTTCTCACAAAAACAGGTCATATCTGGACTCGAGGTCATCCGGAGTCTGAAAGAACAAGGAATCAAGACTCGTGCACCGCTCACCCTTTTCAACTGGACGAACGAGGAAGGGGCACGCTTTTTCCCTCTTCTGGGTTCCTCTATCGTGTATGCAGGACAATCATCCATTGACCAAGCACATGCTTCCTTCTCAAACGATGGTTCTGGCTTGACTCTGGGAAGTGAACTGGCCAAGATCGGATACGTCGGTGACGGACCCAATACCTTCGAGGAATTCCCTATTTCTGCTCATTTCGAGGTCCATGTGGAACAAGCCACAGATCTTGAGAAGGCCGGAAAACCCGTCGGTTGGGTTGAGGGATGGCAGGGAATGACCTGGTACCAGGTCATCTTCCACGGTGACGATGGTCATGCTAACACATACCCCATGTACGGGCGTAAAGATTCCCTGGTGGGTGCCTCGAAACTCATCGTTGCACTTGAGGATCTCGCATATGACCTGAACGGCTACACCACGACCACAAACATCCAGAGTGGTCCATGGGGTGCCTGCAACATTCAGTCAAAGACCAAGGTCGTCTTCTGCTTGATGCACAAAGAAGCAGAGGGCTTGGAAGATATGGGAGAAAAGATTGTCAAGAAGATCAAGGGCATTGCAGCCTTGCATGGTCTCGAGTATGAGCTTGAAAGACAGGTTCACCTCCACCCTGGAGATTTCTGGCCGGAGGCCATCGACTGCGTGAAGAGAGCCTGCGGTGATAAGGGAATCGGATCCCGCACTGGAACTGGGCACGACTCGACCATGACTAGACTCAAGTGCCCAACTGCCATGGTTTTCGTTAGAGGCAAGGATGGCATCAGTCACTGTGCCAGGGAGTGGAGTGACAAGGAGGACTGCACTGAAGGAGCTCTTGTCCTGGGAAAAGCCGTCCTCAACTTCGACGAATATCTGAAGACGAAGGCCTCAGGAAAGGCATAGTGGTTATTCTAAGTTGGCGTCATGAAGGATATTATGTTCAGGACAAGTATCACATTCCCTCGTGAATGAGTGTACATACATATGTGTTCTATTCTTATCAAATCACCAAAGCAATTATTTTTAATCTTGCAGTACTCAACAAAGGGGGAAAGCCATATCCGTACTTAGAATAGTAGTACATATACGTACGCGCCACCAGTAGTATCTGCGTTCCCATAGAAAGACGTCCGTTCCGATGGAATAATCACCTCGTTTCAAAAGCTGCTCGTTGTGCGACTTTTTATTCGGTATAAGATGTAGCGCTGTGGTGGTCCCCAGTCTCATAATGTTTTAGACCAGGAGTATGATCAGTCCCGATGGCCTTAAGCCAGTCAACCAAAAAGGAGACCCCTACTCCTCAATTGGTCCCGGATCTAAAAAGTAATCAGATCCTACAACGCCCTAGAACTCGATTAATTAGCCCGCGAAAAAATAAATGATAATAATTGACTCTTCTTACTTCTTCCCAAACCAAACCCCCGTTATCGTCATCTATCTCGTCAACCTTGCGCCCGTTCTGGAAACAGATCGTTTCCTCCGGGACGATCTGGTCAGGAGGAAACTGGGCATGCCATGCCTTGGCTGCCCTGACGTTGGCCGCCTGCTCGGTCTTGTCGTAATGCGCAAGTAGGTCGTCAAGTTCTTTTATCCTTTCTGCCCGCGTCAGAGGCCACTTCAGCTTGTAGTTCCACGGGAACTTGTTCCAGTCGAAGTCAAATTCAGATTCAGGTGCTTCTAGGTAAATTAGCATTCTAAATGTCGAAGATAGTTCATCATCAACTAACCATTTGATTCCTGTGGGGCCTTGTACACCCGTTAATAATATAGTAACAAAATTAGGAAACTTTTATTTTATATACCTTGCCACTATCCTGTTTATATCGTTAGTAACGTTAGCTGAATAGCGAACGTGGGCGTACGCCTCGGTTATATAGAGTGCAGTACCTTACTCTGCATATTGTCGTCTTCGGCGGCTTTCTGATCTGCTTGATCAGATTTGCCCTTCGTGGTATCTTTCATGTTCTATTGTTGCTTAGCCAGTCGACAAAAAAAGGGATCTCCGTTTGGTCTGCCTAGATCAGACATATACATAGTCTACCCATATATAGTTATACCTGATTTTAATAGTCAGAGATGAGTAAGAAATGAGGACAGACGCTAGTTAAATACAGCTGATGGTTGCCACTAAATAAGAAGTATTAACTGCCAAAGTTCCGATCTCTCCGCCGTCCAGTTAATACTTGGCAACGTAATTCCCCCAACTGCCGTGATTCACCGCTTCCGCGCAATCAAATGGCCAGTGTCTCAGATACATACACGAATTAACTAGCACCTGTATAGACACTGCACAGTGCACCGAATCCCTGTTAAATCAGAGGCCAATATTATCCGATCGCCTCCAATCTCTCTCACGCGCCAATTAATCTACAACCCGCCGACGATAGAAGACAATCTCCAATCGAGTCACAGCAATGGCGGACACCAAGGAACCCCTCCTACACTCCAAGAGCGACGCATTCGACGCCGTCGACCCTCCGCCATCATACGAAGCCTCGTCCACGGTCCCAGCACGGGCGTCGCTACTACCACGACCTCCTCCTCTCAGTCTCCCGTCCCTGATCGAACTCCGATCAAAACGAGTGATCCTCGCCTCCGCATCACCCCGCCGCAAACAGATCATTTCATATCTCGGCCTGAACAATGTTGAAGTCATTCCCTCCAACACGCCAGAAGACTTTCCCAAGACGATGACGCCGTTCGAGTACGTGCTCGCGACTGCGACGGAGAAAGCCACGACGGTTTATCGTCAGGAGATTGATAATGAGGAGAAGGGCGAGCCGGGACTGATCCTGGCGGCGGATACGGTTGTGGTGGACATAACGACGGGGACGATTCTAGAGAAGCCTCGCTCCGAAGGGCATCATATCGCGATGCTCAAGGCGCTTCGAGATGCGCGCGATCATAAGGTCTACACGGCTGTTGCGGTGATGGTGCCGCTGGCAAGCGCCCGGCAGCCCGGGTACGCGATAGAGACGGCTGTCGAGGAGACAAATGTGCGGTTTGATAGTGAAGTGACGGATGAACTAATATTGGCTTATGTCCGGACAAGAGAGGGAGCAGATAAAGCGGGCGGATATGGAATGCAAGGGCTGGGCTCAATACTCGTGGAGAAGATTGACGGAAGCGCGGATAATGTGATCGGACTGCCCTTGAGAACGACGCTGAAGTTGATCGAGAAGGTGCTGTCGAAAGCGGACGATGATGACAGACTACCGGATGACGAGGGCATGTCTGATGAAGAAGAGGAAGAGGAGTAAAACATGAAGGTTGTGTTTTCTGATCTCATAGACTGCATGAATGATTTATGTGATGGGCAGTGCCTGTACTTTCTGCGCTTACTTTCTGGCGTTCGGTCGGAGGGTCCAAAAGAGACGAAACGTGTGACTTTGCAGTACATAGAAGAAGTAGCTCGTAGGCAAATACATAGTTTTCTATGACTAAAGACAATGAAAACATCGGACAGGCGCCTGCAGACCTCGGCCCACACCTAGGTGATCAATATAACATATACACGGGCAGGTACCGGGAGAACCCAGAGAGAAAACAGGAACAAAGGAAATTATGCTAGTGACTTCTGGACAATTACGCCTTCCACACGCGCTTGATGGCCTCGGTAATACCAACGTCGTTCGTCTCAAACTCGTAGAGACCAACAGCGGTGGCCAGCGTAGCGGCGCGGAGCGCCCACCAGGCAGCGGCCCGCGTCTTGGGGACACGCTTGAGAGGGAGATAGTCAATGATCATAGACCTAGAAAATGGTCAGCGTACGAGTCTATGTCCAAAACATAAGGTTAAGACATACTGGAATCCGACATGCGAGTGCAGAACCAGGAGGGCGCAAAGGAAAGAGTCCAGAACAGGGTTCAGAGAACCAGCGGCGAAGGGAGCGATGGTGACGGGGACGAGAGCAGCAGAAACCAGTCTATCACAGAAGAAGTCAGCATCCGGGATCTCTTTTCATAACTTATGGGAGCGATATCACCCACCTCTCAAAGGTCCAGTGGTAGCTTCCGTGAGTAGGCGATGGAGGAGGAACTGGAGCAGGGTCATTTGCTAATTATCACATCAGTCAGCTCCTCCAGTTTCTTCCAACAACCATTGTGTTATTTTCATTCATATTGCAATTCTTTCGACAAATCCTCGTGAATACAATACGACTCGTTCCGTACATGCGGACAAACGGAGGTTTCATAGGGTAGACATACTGGTTCCGTGAACAACCTCTGCAATTGCATATTCCGTTAGTATCAATTCTCAACACAGGGCTCCCAAACCACTCATGCAGACGGTTTCCCTGCTCGGTCGAGAATGGCTAATTGGAAAGGGTAAGCACTCACGAGGCAGAGGAGGCAGGATCTCCTTCTTTCCGGAGGCGTGGAAAGCCGCAACCTGTGACGAAACGGCGCTCTCCTTCTTCTGAACCTGGGAAGGTCGGACAAAGGTCACGGCCAGAGGCGACTTGGTCGAGTAGAAGGCAGTGCGAGTCGCAGGCGTCCTGGACATGGAGAGGACGCTCTGCCTCAGGACCGAGGAGGGGCGGACGAACGCGGCCATAATTGCTGCTGGAAACTGTTTCGCGGAGCAGTAAAATTTGACAGAGGTCACCGGAAGAGTCGAACAACCGGAATTGAGCGATCGAACGTAGCGCTGGGTATAGACGGTCGTCACAGGAGACTTGCGCAGTCGAGATGCTCTTAGCCGCGAGTTCGCGGAGGAAGTTGGATGGATCTTCCTCGGAAGTTCAGGTCGGATGCGGTCATCACATTACGGGTCAGGTGATTGGCCGGTTCATCCGCTCACTTGCCGAGAAAGCCCGACAGGCGGCTCTGGCAATAGCCTGTGCTATATCGGCTATAGCTTGTAGCTTGCACTGTTATTTAGTACTTCACTTTATTTGTTACTTTATTTACAACGTTGGTCTGCATCACATATTGTCTGAGGACACACTACGAGAAACTCGTGAACTACGCCTCGACTCGAACTGGTGGACTCGAAAATTATCATAGAATCATCATTCTATTACTACGGTCATGACAAAGTACCCATGATAACTAAAGCGTCCACAAAGACGTGGCTTTCACCAAAGAACTGCCCATGCATCCACAGTCAACCGTCTCATGCGACTATACAAAAATGGCGTTTCAATATCATAGCATGCGTTACTTCATACCCATCTGATTTCCGCTTCAGGTTATACCCGCCGATCACACTTAGAACTTGAGCACAGCCTTGCCCTTGTTCGTGCCGTGGAAGATGCCAACCAGGCCCTCTGCAGCGTTGTCGATGCCAACGGTCTCGTGGGTTAGGGCCTTGAAAGAACCCTCCTTGATCCACTTTTGCACGTTCTTCTGGTGCGACTCAAAGTACGGGTCGGCGAAACCAGGGTCCAGGACGATGAAGCCTCGCATGTCGAGACGCTTCACCAGCACATTGATGATGTTCTTGACAGGGTAGGGCTGTTTGGTGTTGTACTGAGAGATCATGCCGCAGACGACCACACGGCCGAAGTTCCTAATAGCATCCAGAGCAGCTTCAAGGTGCTCTCCACCAACGTTCTCGTAGTAGATGTCGATACCCTCGGGGGCCAGGCGCTTCAGCGCATCTGCTGGCTTCTCCTTCTTGTAGTTGAAACCGCCGTCGAAGCCCAACTCCTTGGTGATGAACTCCAGCTTCTCATCGGAACCAACGCTACCAATGACCTTGAGCCCATCGTGCTTCGCAAGCTGGCCCACAAGCTGGCCAACAGCACCGCTAGCTGCAGAGATGAAAATAACCTCGCCCTTCTTGGGCTTTCCGATCTCATAGAGAGAAGAGTAGGCAGTCAATCCAGGCATGCCAAGGGCGCCCAGGAAGACCCGAATGTCCTCAATGCCAAGCGGGTTGTCCAGAGGCTTGATCTGACCGATGGAGTTACCGTCCAGCAGAATATACTCCTGGACGGGCAGCTGGCCCGTGACAAGATCTCCCTCCTTGTACTTGGAATTGTTCGACTTGAGGACCTTCGCGATAATGGCGCTATCAATCGGCTTGCCGAGTTGGAAAGCCGGTGCATAGGACTTCACCTCGGCAGGGCGCATCCGGCCACGCATGTAGGGATCATAACTGGCGTACAGGGACTGTAGGGTGACTCCATTTTCTGGTGCGGGGGAGTTAGCATCACCGGGGACCGTCTCGATGACCAGATGCTCTCCGGGGACAGGGTATTCCGAAGGGACCTTCTTGAAGATGAGCGCCTTGTTACTCATGATGCCGGATATTATTTGCGGAGAAAACGAATATATAAAAGAGAAGTCAACGAAAATTGGTGATTAGCGGGGTATGAAAGCAAGATAGGCTTCCAGATGTGAGGGGTCTGAAAGAACTTATACTTCTGAATATCGCGGCGGACTACCAAGAGTAGACATGCGTCCGAGCAACATGCAGTACGTATTATAAAGCAACGGGGAGGAGTCGACCCGAAAACTTGTTCGAAGCTTCTCGAGCTCTAGCCGGTATGTATGATGTCCGCGTGGAAAATGGTGGCGATCTCCACAAAAAAAAGGGACTCTAGAATAGTGCTCTGAACTCGACCTCTTTAGCGGCGTATGGTTCAAAAACGGTAATAGATCCTCTCTCTTTCAACATGCGTAGAATAGGCTAAATCCTCCCACATCCAGTGTGATAGATCGGGAGGCACAGCTTTGACCTCATCCAGGAAAATACTTCCCATCTGGCGTAGCCGTTGCGCAATGATGGTTCGGGCATATTGTGGCTGAAAACCACCCAACGTTAGAAAAGAGCGCCAGCAGTGATCTCCATAGGCTCGGAGACACAGTTCCCTCCATGAACAGTAACGATTGGGCCCGCGCTGGATAGCCCAGAGCTTGGAATGATTGCGGCGGAGCTTTTTCTGTAGTAAGTAGCGGAACCGGCAATAGGGCCGTGAAGGCACCGTCACCACGGCCCCGCTGCGTTTCACAATTCTTCTGCAGCTTCATCGCTTGTCCGGGAAGAGTAAGCAATCAATGAAGCTGTTGGGCCTCGTAGCACAAAAGTGCCGAGGCGTCTGATGCCTCATCTTGTCAATTGAAGCATCCAAATACTGTATCAGTGCATTGTCGTTCGGAATATCGAAGTGATGTCACTGAGCGCACATAATAGGATGTCTCTATGTCGCATTATTAAGCAATGGCAAGAACATCCACTTTATGCTCTCAAACAACTTGGTACGGAGTAGAGTAGACGCTCACGTAGAGAGCTACTACCAATGAGCTAGTGTACCGATATGCTGTAAAGGTGGATTCCATTGGGAAAACACTTCACTATGCCGATTTCTAAATGCTATTCCATTGATTAGTTATCATTCTTTTCACTGTCTGCGGACATACCTCGGTTGGTTGACTGTCAGAATAAGGGACATCGCAGGGACCCGGAGATGTAACTGCCCGATCGATGGATTTTGGTTCTGCGGAGTCGGGCAATGTATCTATCCGTGTCAACGCAGTGCATATCTGCAGTGTGGTGGTTGTCTGTATAATTCGGTTGCACAACTTAGTGGACGACAACAGGTTTCTGCCTCTAAGCATTCGTGTAGACTCAAAAACTAAATGATGAAGTTCGAAGAAGCTTTCATCGCTCCAGATCAAATGTTTCCATGACATCTCACTGGCGGGGGCCGCGGTGTCTGTAAGCACTAATCTCTCCTGCAGGGTTGCGCTCGACGCGAAAGTCGATGACCTCTCTAAACATGATATCGACGAAGCACCTCCTGCAAATATGAAGCAGGAATAAGCCGTGCGGAATTCAGTGTTCGATATTCTAAGCTGCGGCGAGAATGAAGATTCTCAACGACGGAAGACACTTCTCTACCAAATCTCGGATGCTGATTGGGACTATACGAGTCTGCCTAGTCACTGCGGAGCTTCTCGTTCAAGCAAAATTGCCATGGCTTTATATTGGTCTTAGCCATCTGCTAGACAGCACGATATGGAAGCATAGCAGCATTGAAACTACGTACAGTACATTGGGTAACGACAAAGAGAAAGAAGAAAGAACTAAAAGTTTTGAGAATATAGGTGGACAGTTGTATACTGTACAAGACGCGCTGCTACTACCACATGATCTATCTATCACCTGGCAAAAACAAAGGAAAAGATGATGGCATGATGAGACGGAAACACGGTGATATAAAGACTCAAAGTCTCAAGTCCTTTACGCAAGGTTGCGGCTCATGTCGTTGCGGATTCTCTGGTAGTCGAGCAGACCCTCGATGCTTCCGACAGCGCTGACAGCAACATCCTGGTCCCACAGCTTCCGCGTAGCGAAGTCCATAACATCCTTCTCGGTGATCTGTCCAACAGCACGCTCAACATCCTCGGGGCTCAGTCGGCGACCGGTGGTGACGATCTGGCGACCAATGTCCTCGGCGACGGCGGTGGTTCCATCAAGAGACAGAAGGATGGAAGCCTTCAGCTGAGCCTTGGCACGCTCGACCTCGGCGGCGCTGACGTTGAACGACAGGCGAGACCACTCACGGAGGGTGAAGTGGACAAGGTCGTCGATGTTGGTGAGGTTCTCGGTGACGAGGTAGATACCCCAGAGACTAAATGCGTTAGCGAGAGTGTTAAACCACAGAATGCATTTTTGATGTGACTTACCCAGTGTCGCTGTAGCTGGTGGAGAAGCTCATGAAGCTGTTGGCCAGGTTGTGGTGGTTGACGAAGGTGCTGAGCTTGCTGCCAAGGTAAGGGGAGTTGCCCATGGCACGGTCCCAGTTACCGACGATGGCCTGAGTGACAAGAGCAGTGAAGTAGTCGTCATCCTTCCAGCTAACACCCTCGACAGCAAGGGCAATGTTGGCGGTGGGAATGGTGTCGTCACGGATTCTCACCTCAGAGCCAATGAACTCGGGGGTGCGCTTCTGCTCAGCGGCGATGGCAGAGGCGGCGGAGGTGTGAGGCTGGCTGGGGAGGCTACCGAAGTGCTCCTCAGCGAGGCGGACGAGCTGGTCGTGAGGGATACCACCGGCACCAACGAGAACCATGCGGTCAGCGGTGTAGTTGGTCTTGATGTAGTTGACCAGGTCATCACGCTGGATGCTCTGGATGTTCTCCTTGGGTCCAAGGATGGTGCGGCCGAGAGGCTGGTTCTGGTAAGCAGTAGCGTGCAGGTGGTCGAAAACGACCTCCTCGAGCTGCTTGTCGACCTCCTCCTGCTCACGCAGGATCACGTCTCTCTCCCGCTCGATAGCGGCAGGCTCGAGCTTGGAGTTCTGGAGGATATCGGCAAGGATGTCAACGGCCTTGGGGACGTCGGAGTTGAAGGACTTGGCGTAGTAGACAGTGTTTTCGCGCTATCAGGGACAATCAGCATCGCGAACGAAATCTTTCCATGACGTTCCGAAGATTCATACCGAGGTGTAGGCGTTGAGGTGGCCACCCATGTTCTCGATCTCCAGCTCCAATTGGTGCTGAGAGCGCTTGTTCGTGCCCTACATTATCGTCAGTCCCCATAGTTTCGTATCACAGTCATGTAGACATGTATACCTTGAAGGCAAGGTGCTCGAGGAAGTGCGCAGTTCCGTTGGTCTTGTCGGTCTCAGCCCTGCTTCCGGCATCGATCCACACACCGACGGTGGAGGTCTGCGCCCACGGCGAGTACTCGGTAGCGATCTATATCCCATCAGCACATCATCAATCCAATTGCTGTGACCGCGAATCGTACCGTCAGGCCATTGGTGAGGGTCGTCGACTGCGTCGTGCTCGGCAGCGTCACCGGAGAGGCGAAACCGCGTCTGACGGGCTTCACGGCATTGATAGCAGCGCGACTCCGGAGAGCCTGGTTCAGAGAGAAAGCTAGGCGCCGGGAAGCCATTGTAATGGAGTGTGAGGGGAGGTTTGGGGGAGGAGGTTGAGGAAGGGTGAGGCGGCGAAGAGAGTCTGTCTGCCCTGGAGTTGCGAGGTGAAGATCGGAAGTCAAATTGTTCGAAAGCTCGTCGGCCAATCACATGACCCGCTTTTCCAACTGACCCAGAATTGCCATCCCGGCCGTTCCCTACAGCAACCCAGCGCAACACCACGGCCAGGACAACAGGGCATATCGGCCACGCAGCAGCTCAGATGAGCTCAACAGATTTGTGGTTTAAGTGTGATGTACCAGAGTATTATGTTTCTTCTTAGAATGTTCTAAGCTTGAGAATCAGGTGTCCACGCTCGCTTTCCATTCAGCCGAGAACATATATATATCCAGCGAGCTTACTCCTACGCATTTATACCAGCGACGTCAGAGTCGTCTCGAGATAAATCAGAATTTGTGGAGTGAATATAGGACACTCATAGACGATATAGTTGGAATATTGCACCATCCTTATTATATTGTGCGTCGCATTTGATGCACCAAATCGTTCTATACTTAGAAACGTCCATTGGGATATTGTTCCTCGCCTTTTGATAATACGAAAAAAATCAATCCTGTCCTTCTAGATAGAGACGATTGTTCTACAGCAAATAGATCTAAACTTACCTGATCACTTCCCACTAGTTCCATGACTAAATCAAGGGAAACAAAATCGAACCAGACCGGATAACTCCATATCGACGTGACTGTCTCAATGAGAGACAAGAAGAAGCATGCACTTGCTAATCATGATTCGTAATGTGCTGGAAACAGATGTGGCCGGTTAACCGTCTACAACTTGGCTATAGACTCTACTCAAACCCTGGGCACTGTTACGATGTCACTTCCATATTAAAAGTCCATTAAGTAATAGAGATTCAGATAATCTCCCAACCCATCCATACCAATTCCATAGGTATATCCCTAACCATATCCCGTACAAAGGGTATCGCTATTTATTGCACAAATCGACTAGCATACTGCCTGAGGTTCTCTCTGAATGGAACGTCGTCAAAGAACCCCAGCTGCTTTGCGCGAGTCGTGTTGAAATTTGGAGACCATGACTGCACGATCTTGTCGATGTTCGCATCGTATCTCTCTTCAACGAGAGCGCGTCTCTCCTTACCACCAACTTCCTCCAATGCGTCCAGCATCTCTTGGACAGTCACTTTCAGTCCAGGCAGGTTCACTGAGCGAGACTCGCCAAATGCGTCCTTCGGTATATCCTTTGCGTGCAGGAGATTCCTGACCACCGTGTATGGCGAGCAAATCCACATCTCCGTATCCCTGCTGACGGGGAGTATGGCCTTTTGTCCGTTGAACGGTTCCCGAATAATGTCGCTCGCGAAGCTACTCGCGGCCTGTGTCGGCTTTCCTGCTCGGACAGTAACGGTGGGCAGTCGCACGGCGCGTCCATCCAGGAATCCCCTCCTGGAGTAGTCGTTGAGCAAGATTTCGACGATAAGTTTCTGCGACCCGTAGGAAGAGGATGGGACAGGTGGAAGGTTGGTTTCATCGATCACGTATCCTTTCGGAGTCGGACCGTAGACGGCTAGGGATGAGGTAAATATGACCTTGACACCAGGCATGGTGGCACGCAGACGATCCAGCATATATCGGGTGGCATCCAGGTTCACATGGAGTCCCAACTCGAAGTTGGCCTCCGCGCCGCTGGACATGATCCCATGAAGCAGGTAAACCGTACTATACGGGTTGGAATCCTTGATGATTGTATCGACGACCTGCGTCGATGTAAGGTCTGCTTGGACGCTTCTCACGCGGTGGGCATGCTGGGCTGCAGATGCAGGTATCTGAGGCGCGACGACATCGGTAATTGTGATGATAGTCTCTGGAGGAGTCGCATGAAGGAGAGCAGAGGCCAATTCCTGCCCCACGTAACCGCTCGCACCGGTAATGAGGATAGACATGGCTGCGCTGTGCTGCTAAGACGGAGCTCTTCTCGAAGGATCAAACGAGTATGGAAAGAAGGAAAAGCCTTCACCTTTCCTGTTGCTGTTTGCCATTTTCTTCTGTCCTCCTCTGGCCCCAACCAACAGAGCTGGCCAGTTCTAATAGCGCAAGCAATTGCGGGGTTAGAGCGGAGAGTTTAACAACAGCCGTGGGAAAGGATAGGAGCATCTCCGTGCCGGCGTTGTGCTTTCTTCAGTGGGTCGCGGGGAGGACGAACAGGATGTCAGGATGATTGTCAATACACCCGAGAAAACTCCAGGGCCAAGGCCCTTCGGCGGCGGACTCGGTCGGCGCGAAATCCGAGGCTGTCAGCAAGTAGACTCTAGACCATAGAGTGGACGGTATATACTCTTGGATGCCTGCGA
Source organism: Paecilomyces sp. PK2413 (assembly GCA_023624055.1). Classification (NCBI taxonomy): domain Eukaryota; kingdom Fungi; phylum Ascomycota; class Eurotiomycetes; order Eurotiales; family Thermoascaceae; genus Paecilomyces; species Paecilomyces sp. PK2413. The sequence continues at coordinate 468,276 of JAMADQ010000003.1, forward strand.
TCTTTGGGGGCGCCTGTCAGCTGCGCTCGCCACCGTAGAGACATTGGAGTCATGATGCGTCCTGCAAAAGGATGCCCTTCTGAATGGCCCGCAAACCATCCTTGTTCCCTCCTCTCTAGTGCTTAACGGGAAGAACTCGGCGCAAGACCTCCATTCGCCGCGATTAATCCGTAGGATTCGCAATGGTTAGTAGAGCGCAGAAGAGTTCTTTACTGGAGACATATGGACACAGACGACGGTGATCTCGCGATACACCATATCAAGGCACCGGTATTTAAAATTTACTTTTACGCAGTGACCACGAGACCGTTGAGCATCTTAATCTGGCTGCATTTCTGTCCTGGTCTTAAGCAAGACGTCTGACATCTGGTCCCACATGTTCTCCGAGAGATGGCCGTTGGCAGCAGATCTTCATTACCTACAGGGATCATGGTTCGAGGAGCAAATGTGTGGCTAGATCCTAGAGCTCAAGTGGAACCGGGTTTGCTGAATTATTATATGAGTGCAACATTTCGCGTAGAATAGACTACTAGCACATACTTGAAGTAGTTAGGTCGCGTGTACTAACAAGGAGGATACGAAGGCCCATGCAGTAGCTACCCTAAACATTGCTCTTGGCTGGAACTTCGATATAGTTAGGGAGTACAATTATCAATGGCCCCCAAATTGTTCCCAATACTATGCTTGAAGAGAATCACCATGGTTAGCGTCGCACGGTTAGACTGAGGGAGTGTGCACACGACAGCATACAACAATGGGAGAGCGCAACCAGGTAATTCTAATGTTTTGAACTAGGTGACAGCATGCACTCATGTCGGATGTTCCCATTTATCATATCGAAGATCAGAATAACGGTCGATAGCTTTTCTTGAGCATTAACGTAATTGTTGCAAGACTGCCGCACTTTTGTTTTCAAAGCAGGAGAATCGCTTGGATCCGAGCGAGACCAGACACCTGAAGCTTCCTGTGACTTAAAAGAAGAGAATACATGTGCAACCTTGGAAGATAGTAAACAAAACATTTCAGAAATACAACACACATCACTAGACGCCAGAAGAGACATAGATCACCAGACATGAAACAGCAAGCTACAAAACTATCTATGCGGAGCGCTTGTAGATACCAGCCACGATACAGTGGTCACGCTCGAAGGGTTCTATCATAGACGTTAGCAAGAAGTTCTCCTTTACTGTAATGGTATCGAGGGTACTTACCCAGCGTCAGCTGTTCCTTGGGCTTTATCCGCTCCTCTCTCATCTTCTGCACCTCTCTGGAGAACACAACCTCGGGCTTGGCGGTACTGTCGATACAGCTGGCCTTGATGGAGATAATGACACCGCCACCTTCCTTCAGGAACTGGTGGGCATTGAGGCCAACAATACGGGCCTGGTCGGGCTGGGCAACGTCCGCGAAGATGACATCGACCATGCTGACGAGCATACGGTAGCGGAGAGGGTGTCTGGCATCATCAACGATGGGGATGACGTTGGTACGGTGGGTAGCCATGCCAATCAAGTCACGGCCGGAACGGTGAGAGAACTCGACAGCGTACACGGTTCCAGTAGGTCCGACGATATCAGCAACGTGGCTGACGGAAGTACCGCTGGCAGCACCGAGGTACAGAACCTTAGAGCCAGGGCGAATGTAGATGTCATCCATACCACCCAGAATACCGGCAGCCAGCTTGGAACGGAAAGGGTTCCAGACACGGTATTCGACCTTGGTAGTAGCACCATCTTCCTCAGTAGAAGGGGCTTCGACGGAAATACGCTTCTCGCCGTAGACGGCCTCTCCGGGGGTCAAGTTCCTGGTGACCAGCAGATCTTCCTTACCGCCGCGAGCAACGAAGACACCGGCGTGACGGTGAGGCTCCTAGAAACAACGGTGTAAGTGAACTGCACCGGTAAATTTTCACGGGAGCTGCGATTGAACTTACAATGATGACCTTCGCACCACCCCTGACACCGGGCTTGCCGCCACGGCCACCGCGGCCACCTCTGGGGGCACCACGACCACGACCGCCGGCTCCTCCTCGGGGCCCTCCACGACCACGGGGTGCACCACCACCTGTACAAGATCAAGTAGGTTAGCCTCGTGATCATAGGTTAGGACAGCTAGAGGTACATGTTATCGGGGTCTCATTCCTTGGACGGGAAAGTGAGCCCATAGCATGCAGTACCAATGGACAGTCCTTCAACTTCATCGAATATGGATATACAAACCTCTGCCACCGCGACCTCCAAAGCCACCACCTCCGCGAGGGGCACCACGACCACCACGAGGGGGACCACCGCGTCCTCTAGGAGCTCCAAATGCCATTATGTCTGTATAGAAAGTCGATCGTTACAACGTTCGAAGTGATGAAAGACGTTCGGGCCGTAAAGGTACCGTCGTCGATAAAGTAGGTCCTGAGGGGAGAAAAATTTGCTGACTCCGGCTGAGATGAGAAGGACACTGGATCGCAAGTGTCACAAGAATCGAGAACCCGGCCTGCTTCAAATAACACAGGTGAAAAGGCTATCAGGTTTCGATCGAAGCCGTCGCAGATGCTCGTCGTTGCCGCGCTCGAGATTTTCAGACTTTGAGCTTTTCGGTTTCTCGAAAATAAAAGACGCTAGGCCTGTCGGGGGCTAGCGTACCGCTGCTGGGCACCGCTTCTGGCCTGTGTGGGAAGCAACTATCATCACGTGAGCTTGAAAACCTCTGCCGATAGCGAGGTCACGGGATAGCCGGTAACCCTATCAGCGCTCGCCGCCAGTTCGTCGTGGACACTGCATCTCATTGGATGAATACGATACAGAGTAAAGCCAAGGTTGGCGTTACTAGATGCGCGATGGATGCTTGATTGGAAGAATATATATAAATAAAATAAAGAATTATGGAATAAGCCTCCCATACAAAATAGAAGAATAAAGGTCACCAGCCTTGCCACAAAGAATGCCAATATCAAAACGCTCAGACTGTCACTGGACAATAACCAAATGTGAAACTAGTGAACTAGCCGTAGAAGTAATAATCGGCCGAGTATTGTACGGTAAAGGTCTTATCCATTCCCTCACATGTTGCTGGAGGATTACCACCTGCTGTATTGACCCGGTAGATAGACTTGTAATCGCCGACAGTGCCATTGACAGCTTCAAGGTAAAGCCAGGCTACCGCGCCATTTCCGGCATTATGTTGACCCTTCACGGCATTAGATGGGGCATTCATCGATGCCTTCTTTTTGCTGATTGCGATACCATATTGTCGCTCAGATGTGGTATCTAGGTTGAACACGGGCGTGGTGGAGTCTTCGAAGAAGTGGTGACCCAGCAGGTCGAGGTTGGCAGGCGGAAGTGTGGAGGATGATTTGGTGGGCAGAGCGATATTAATCACGACCTCAGGAGCCATAGAAATCAGAGCTGGGTAGTTTGCAGCAATGCAGGTTGCGTTGTAGAGACTAGCAACGGCGCCGATTGCCGCAGGCTCAGTATTGGCGGTTGAGTCGGCACAGGTATAGTTCTATGATCATATCGTAGTAAGCCTCCGGAACTGTTTCCATGAAACTATAATTGTGCATCTTGCAACAGAGATGGAGAAATGCATACCTGTGTTCCTCGACCAACTGCAACATGTAACACCTTCTGGCCCGCCGGAGGAGCAGGCAGCTCGCTTGCCTGAGCGGGCAATGTTATCTTTGATGTATCACAGGTCGGGGATACGGCAGATGCTTGTCGCACCTCACCGATGTAGTGGCTGACTCTCGAATAGAACTCTGATAACTCGGCGGAATACCCGTAGACATTGTTCCGGACAATGTTGGATGGGGCTCCGGCAACGCTCGCCGCCAGGGACACAACAAGGACGAACAAGTAATTCATCGTAACAATGAAAAGAAACGATATAAATTCAAAACAAAATAAGGCGCCACGGAATCTTAATCGTCTGGACAATCTGGATAAATGATATATGTTTTCAAGTGAGTATGATACTCATATGCGCAAGGAAAAGACCATAGGAGATACTAAGAAAAAAGGAAAATAGTGATCTTAAAGGAACAGCGTCACTGAGCAAGGTGATGTAAAATAGGAACTTGATTCAGGAAAATTACAGTAAAGGTGCAGCCGTTGAACCTGTATATAGTGATTCCCAAGTCCATGATGAGCCCTACTAGAGTCTCTATGCACCTAGCAAGAATAGAAACGACTAATTAGCCCCAAACAGCACAATCTATTAACGGTCATAACGGACGGTCATGGCGCCAGCAATAGATCGAGATAATGGTCTATCATTGGCACCTCTACGCGCCGACCTGAACTGGTTGGTTGAGAGTTGACGCCCAGCTTGTGGTAGCATGCACTAGAAGAGCGGGGCATGCTGCTTCCCCGGCCATCGCCCGTTTACTGGCCAACACCTCCGATTCCAACATCTGGAAGCCAACGTGATTCGAACTTCGCAAAGTACCAGTAAATGACAGCTCGCACAAGGTACCATGCTAGCAAGAGTCACGTCAAATGAAGTATTTACCGGGCGCTATCTGCTGCAAGGCCTGGGCATCCCTTTGTTAAAATGGATTTAGTCCGTTTTCGGTTAATTTGGCTGCATTCTGTCTCATTCCCACTAGTTATGAGACGGGAACTCCTCTTATTCATCCGTGCCCTTGTAGACGGAAAATCCGATTACAGTACATTCCAGATATCTTAAGCAATAGAAATTAATAAAGTACGATATGTCCGATAACTTGTCGAACGCATACGGAGCCTATCTTATGAAGATGATCGAGGTATGCATAACTCTAACACACTATGACAGAGAGATCCTTGTTTAGGCAGAGCGCACCTGAACATACAGGGTAGACGAGGGGACATCGCGTGGTGAGATCTGTAGATCCGGCTGGCGGTTACCGACTGGCGAACAGCGATCGAGAATCAATCATTCCGACCATAAAAAGGTCAAACAATGCAGGTTATCAAATCCGGATAACAATGCAGCTCTCTTGGTGGCTTGCACCAAATCTCTAGCGATGCAAACATACGGGAATGGGATATCCAATCGATGCATGAAGCTTTCCTGGACCTGAAGCAGGACGGCTGATCTAATTGTTAGCGCCGATGTCAAAAATAGAACCGGGGCGCGTCGTTTGTCTCCGCCTCTTGTCTCCATCGTAGACCTGGGAGGTCAAACCATAATTAGCTAACCTAATTCTAATAGTCACAGTACGTATTACCAGTGACATGTGGTAGCTTGACTAATAGGCGATGTTCCCCTATTATCTGATCAAATGACTTTAGAGCTTGGGCATATAGAGAATATAGCCAGAGGCAATAAGTTCTGTCTACCTAGGTACAAAGAGGACTAGTCCGCATAAACAGCTGGCGGTAAGGTTTAGATTGGCATTCCAAATTTCCCACTTCAACCTCCATACCATTGACGCGATCACAGTGTTATTTTACCCTTACTTATATTGTAGAAACATAAATGAGATTACCATAGAATTAATAATGCTTATGTTAACATTCCACGGCTGGTCAATACGAGTGGACGATTGATAAGATTTGTATTAAACCAAATGTGGCAGCGCAGAATATGATATATTATCACCATCCCCAATAGATTGATTTAGGGTATAGTTGAAGACAAGGGAAGTAATGTTTTGTCTAAACATTATTATCCAAACTCACATTCTTTGGAGAGGCTAATGATGGGTTCTATCTAAATATCCCTCGTTTGCAGATGCTTTGTGTACTGTCGCCAGTAGATTTATACAGAGAATGTTGGCATATTTATACAGAGCGATCCTGGACTATCACAGCTCTACTTGATGTACAGATACTAACTAAAATTCGCCGTCGAACATTCTATAGTGCTTGAGTTGGTGATCCATAGCTCAAGTCATCATTCATTATTATTTGCTTCCAATTTGTGACCGTTTGGACCCTTTTGCTCTATGCAACTGTGGTAAACAGTTCACCGGCACGGATAGAGCAACCTGATAAGGGCAGGTGGAAAGGACTACAAAAGCGAGCATTGACGCCGGTTGATATGACAAGAAAACAACAAGAATTCTGGGTGTGGAAAGACGATAATTTCAATTTCTACAACCTAGGGTCTGTCATATACAGCATCAACAACGGTGAACTTCGTATCGTGTACCCAACTCTGAGCAATGGTCGAACTTACGAAGGCCTTGGTGAGTGGGTGGGCACATCGGAGCCCAGCGTTGCCCCGTCCGCTTATCCGTTCACCGATGGGAATGGGTACTGTGAGATCACGGAGGAGAAGCTTGATGCTTTCTGTGCAATCCCTATCTCAGAGATAACTTCCTACGAGGAAGCATGCGGTCAAACTCTGTACTGGGATATTACCTTCGCCCAGGTATACATCGATGGTAAAGTTCGGAATGGAACTGCCGGGTATGACGGCAAGATCATTTATCCTACTCCTACGTCTCGTCATTACCCGGGATATTTTTCTTTCCGGTTCGAATGCGAAGATATTCCTGAACCAACAACATCCACACCTATCCCTACACCTACACCTACGACCAGCTCGGAGACGCCTTCGTGTACTCCTGAGACTATCACTACAACCGACACTACCACAACTACTGAGACTGTCACGACTGATAATCCTGTTACCGAAACGATAACAACCGATATCACTACCACAGAAACTCTTACAACTGAGATCTCTACCACGGAAACTATTACCACTGACATTACCACAACTGAGATCATAACGACTGACATTACGACTACCGAGACTATTACGACTTCCATACCTACTACCGAGACCATCACTACTGAGGTTTCTACCACAGAGACCATTACCACTGAGGTTCCTGTGACTGTAACTACGACTACTGAGGTTACTACGACTGAGACTATTACAACTGATATTCCTACTACTGTGACTATCACTACCGATGTCCCTACCACCTTGACTACTACCAGTTCAGGAATTACAGTTACTATTACCACTGATATTTCTACCACTGAGACTATCACAACTGCGCTGCCAACCACCGAGACTATCACTACGGCATATTCGACCACAGAAACCTATACAACAGAGACACCTTCAACAGAAACTGTTACCACCGATTACTTTACCACGGAGACAATTACAACCAACTTGCCCTCTACTGAGACTCTCACCACAGTACTGCCTACTACCGAGAGTATCACAACCGACTACTCCATCACAGAGACCATCACGACTGAAATCTCTACTACTGAGACCATTACTACCGATATCTCCACCACCGAGACTCTTGTAACGACTACTCCGTGCGAGACCGAAACTGTAACCACCACCACTACTGCTCCTCCTTCTCCTCCGGAGCCTTGCGAGTCTACAACTACAACCGAACCTATCTCCACGGAACCCTGCGACCATTCTACAACAAGTACACCTGAAACTACATCCACAGAACCTTGCGATCATTCTACTACCACCACTGTCCAGCCAACTACCGAACCCTGTGATCACTCTACAGCCATCACCTCAGCTCCCGAGACCACAACAACTTCACAACCTACCATAGTCGTTGAAACTGTCACTACGATAGAGACGATATGTCCTTCGTGCGAAGCTGCTGCTGCTGCCACTGCCACTTGATAACGGTGACTCGATTCGCTTTTTAACATATCTATTCTCTACGGATATTGCGGCTCCATTCTTGAATTAATACTCTTTAATAATGAACACCGAGATAGGATCGCTTTTTCGGGAATTCAGGGTTCTCAAGGACGTTTTATATTCTAACTGTGCTTATTATCTAGTAGAGTTCTAGGATTGTAACAATACTATAATAAGGGAACAAAATAGGCAGGGAGACTATTAATACTAGAAGATACAAGGAATAGGGAGAATAATTACGCAGTCTTTGGGAAAGTATCGGGTTAGAGATATCGGTTAAAAAAATATCAATACAACTATCTAAAGATAGCACACAAGAACGCGTTGCGTTGGAACTAGCCATTATTGGGTGAGCTTTGCCAACCCGATAGAAGGCTAAGCAGTCTCGTGCGAGAAACGCAACCGCCGATGTCGAAGACCAAATCTATCACTGCCTTTCCTGTCCTATCCAGCGTAGCCCACGTAGCCCACGCTCCGGATAATTTCACAGGAAGACACCATACATAAAACAAAACCTCATGCATCCAAATGAAACTGTTACGCCATACAAGCCCAAATCCCAGACCATTGCTGCCGTATAATTTCGCATTGTTGGTAAAAAGGGAATAACAAATATGCGATAATGTCTGCTCCAGGTCTCCGACAAGTAATGGTATAGTTATTGCCTGATTGTGGGTCTACAGGAAGCCCACAGCAGGGCTGCTTGCCACGCCTGCGACCCTTTAATCTAGATTGTTATCCAAGAAATCGAGCATGCTCAGGCCATCACCGCCGGAACGAGTCATCCACTCTTCCGCCTCTGTTTTCAATCTCTGAGACAAGGTCCCTCCTCTCTTGTAACTGAGCGCGCATGAACTCGACAGTCTTCTTCAGGACTATGCTCTCGCTGCGGCCCTGGCCTTCTAGACCTGGCACTAATTCAGTCAATCGATCGAACCCTTCTCGAATTGCGGCGCGGCGTTTTTGTTCGGAAGCAATGTGGTTGTTCTTCTTCTCTTGTTCAGTAAGCCGCGGTTTATCCTTCTCAGCGGCGGCGGCGGCAGCAGCAGCCGCCGCTGCTGGATTTGATGAGTCCGTGCCACTCGCGCCTCCGGCAGGCGCTGGAGAGGATGATGGATCTGGAGAGATCGAAGAGACGGAGGTAGGTGGTTGTGCAGACGGCATCCTGGCTATGGCACGTCTGCACGTGTCTCGAATGTCAAGAGATCTCCGATCGCAAACGGAGCGGACCAGGGTCTAAAGGTCAGAGATCGCAGTAATTGCTCCCTAGATGCATCAAATGGAGCACGAGGTTGGATTGAGAGGCACTGGATGCTAGCCAGCAAGGCGCGTCAACGCCACTCTGGTCCTGGTCGGTCGTGGATGAGGTTGAAGGTGACACAGAGACAGGAACATTGTTTGCCTGACGGATAACTAAGATGATCTTGCGATGAACGGTCCCCCAAAGTGCGGAGTAATTAAAGACAACCTAGGCAAGTTTTAAGGTTCTCGGGCGATGTGGCGCTCTGGAGCGGCTAACGACTTTAGTACTTTCTATCTGGGCTGGATCCGGAGAAGTTGTATGTTTCTTGGCGCCTGCGATGCACGTCATCGTGCTGCTTTCCGGTGCTTTCCCGTAAGTACGATTGTTTTCGATCTCTCTCTACTGATATCAGCACACTTTTTCATTGTCGATCACAGCTGATACAGTTTATCTAGGACGGAAACCACAAGCTTTTAAGCTTCTCAGCCTGGTGTCCAAGCTTTGTATGTACAGTCTGACAGTTTCTGATCATTTACTTACAGTACGTCCCGAAGCGATCTAAACATGAGCCACCACCATTTGCAAGGAGGCTGCGCTTGTGGTCGAAACCAATACCTCATCATCGTACCTGAAAATATCCCAGAAGAAGCTGCTCAGGTTTATTTTGACAGTGGTAGAGATCACCGTAAGTTCGTCCAATATGTTACCTGCATTTGCAGATAACTGACTAGTGGCGTGATCTCAGGTCGATCCATCGGCGCACCACTTTCAGCCTGGCTGCGAGTCCCGTTGACATGGTATCAATCCCACACACGATCCTATTATCCAGATGAATCCCACAATGCTATCCGCCGTACCTTCACTCCTCTACACGCTCCTCATAGCCAACGCAACTTTTGCGGTTTCTGTGGCACGCCCTTGACATACTGGACAGAATTACCACCAGAAGAGGCAGACTTTATGTCTGTGTCGGTCGGTAGTCTACGTGGAGAGGGCCAAAGGCTATTGGAGGATCTCAATCTCCTTCCAGAGGATGTGGATGAGGAGGCACTGGATGCGCAGGCGGTCATAACTAGAAGGAACCCACCATTATCTGCTCCTGTGATGTCGCCTGCTGCCGATGTTTCAGACCTTTCTAGGAGCTACAACTACGGCACTGTAGGTGGTATTCCCTGGTTCGAGGAAATGATCGAGGGTAGCCGCCTGGGCCGCTTAATGAGGAGTCGACGAGGAGTCGGTAGGAGCGATGACCAGTCCACTACGATTCAATGGGAGATCACAGAGTGGGAGGAAGGTCCTACTGAAGAATTGGAGATGAGCACTGGTACTTCAGTTGGGGACGGGGCTGCAAAGAGAAAGCGTGAGCAAGCGACAAGTGAAGGCCGCTCGTCTCAGTGACAGATGGGCTCATAAATGTCCGTCTGTCAATTGATACACAAGGCCTGTCGACAACCCACCTTCCTAAGCGTGTGTTACGGTCTACAGTTAACTATAATAATTTCTGCAGGAGCTCTCAGAACTGGCAGATTTAGGGCCCTGCAGCTCTTTGTACCCAGCTAAAACTAGTTTCGTGGAGTACGGTGGCGCTAATAACTTGATGACATCCAGACCTCGTCTTCTCCATGCATGTAGATTAATGAACAAAAGATGGAAAGGAAATGAATGAACTCCGCTCTGACCGAGTAGGTTTCAGTAGACTCCAGCCACACATTGACGTGGGGGGGGGGGGGGGGGGGGGGGGGGGGGGGGGGGGGGCGGGGGGGGGGGCGCGGGGGGG